>QGMG01001054.1:0-13076 GCA_007825325.1 Lachnellula cervina
TTAGTCCTACAAACTGGGCTTAGTCCCTCAAGTTCTACCCGCATCTATATAGCTATATCTCATATAAATACTACTGAACTGCACGACCACACTAGTACGCTAGTGTGCTAGGCCGTCCTATATAGTCTTAGACTCGTATAGGACATTAAAAGGAATATAATAATAATAATAATAATAATACACTGCACTTGTTTTATATATTATATTACTACTTCTTCTACTATATTATATTTTATATAATTACTTATTATCTGTATAGTCTATACTATTCACTTTGTTTAGAGCGTTAGGGGCATTTTTCACACACTATATAAGGCTTAGTCCTATAAACTAGGCTTAGTCCCTTAAGTTCCACCTGCATCTATATAGCTATATCTTATATAAATACCACTGAACTGCACGACCACACTAGTATGCTAGTGTGCTAGGCCGTCCTATATAGTCTTAGACTTGTACAGGACGTTAAAAGGAATATAATAATAATAATAATAATAACTTGTAACCTAATTCCTTTAAGTAAATAGCTGAGGACTGAATATAACTAGTATATTTATCTGCGCTCTTAAATGACTTATAGCTAGCGTCCATTAGCTTATTAAAGTAATGCGCTATAGTCTCTAAGCTAGTTTTACCAAAAGTGGCTTTAATAGCGGCCTATAGTAGGTCAGCTATAGGCTAATCCTTAAACCTATTTATATTATTAGCACTTAAAGTGGACTTTATAGCGCCTAAGGCTCGCTTAGTATTATAGCTATATTTGGTTTCTTTTTCTAGATATTTTATAGCTAATTCGGGGCTCCTAGGTCTAGAATCGGTATAATATAGAGATTTAATAGATAATGGATTCTTCTCTATACTATCTATATAAGGCATAAAGCCATGGACTTCTAGGAATAGACTAGCCTCTTTTAGCCATTCTATATAATTAGATCTACCGACTAGCGCTTCTCCCTTATAGGAGGTAATTGCGGCCATTTTCACTTTTAAGTTAATAATATTATAGTAATTAGGGTAATTAAGGTCCTAAGATTTTTAGACTAGCTTAAGTCTTAACTTAGCTATTTAAACTTTCCTTAGATAATTTCCTTAATTTAACCACTATTTGTAACACGATTTGCCCCAAACTTACGCACTATTTTTAGTGTCTTATAAAGCTATATTTCACTGTGATTAGTAATCACAACGGTTTTTAAAGGCGACTTATATAACTTTTTTGGATTTTATATTTTAAGCTATAGGGGTTGCTAACTGAGCAATAAAAACTTTAGACGCTAGTAACTAGTTTATACTAGTGCACTGCGTCTAATATATAGATTTGAGCGAAAACGGATTAGTGCTTCGCTTCTTGTAGCTTGTTTTCCCTTAGGGAATCCTTAAGTCTTAACTAAGTGTTTAAGCGTTTTAAGCTTTCCCTAAGCTTTTTTATGCAATTCACTTGTAAATATAGTCTTTTTTGACTAAAAACAGGTTCTTCCCTCTTTCCCTTATAAATTTGCCTATTTAGGCTATTGCATAGTGTTCTACTACTTACTAGATGTTTCCTTAGTATTATATACAAATACAACTAAGGTTTCTTATAGCTATACTTATATATAATAATAAGTACTAAAAACTAGCTTCTCTTATAAAACTAAGTAACACTTAAGTGTAGTTCACCCTCTCCGAGGATAGCTTCTTAGAACCCACTTAAATGCTACTAGCATTATAATCTAAACTAATAAAGAGCAAGCAGCCACTTCTTTTAACCTAACCTATATAGTGCCTTCTAGGGCTACTATATAGCAATAAAGTGTGGGCACCTTAGTTTAAGAGTGAATTTGCTATAATACCTATAAATTATATAGGTGATAGATATATGCAATTATAGCTTCTAGAGGTACTAGCTTATAATTTTACTAGCACTTAGTCTTAGGGATGCAGGCCTCGGGCTTGGACTCTCTATTAGTGAAAAATCGGGATAGGGATATACCTTTAGTCGAAACGAAAAGTAGCCAATTAGATGTAGGCTACTACACTTAACGATATTGAATCGATAACACTTAATAATATTAAATCGATAACACTTAACAATTTTGAATCGGAAGCAGTATAAGGTTATATTGCATATAGAAGTCTTATTGCATTGCTACCATATGAAATTTGGAGGAATGGCAGGTAGGTGATAGGCGAAGTCATATGAGAGACGAGTAATATATATGCAATAATAATGAATTGAATGCTTAGCTAGAAAGGTCCTCTAACGAGTGAATTGGACCTCTATTATATACAAAAGAGCGCTATTCTAGTTGCTTCTATAAGTGAGTTATAGTATATATTATATGCTTAATTTGTAAGCGTATATATTATATATCCCTTATACTAGAAGCTAGTAGAATGTATAGAATATAGTGGAAGTTATATAAAGTGCATAGCCACTTAGTAAGTATAGCAGCCTATATTAGCCTACATTATAATTATATAGTGGCTAGAAAGTATAGCAACCTATATTATAATTGTATAGTGGCCGGAAAGCTTAGCAACCTGTAATGTTATAGCTATGCACTGCTATAACTACCTATATACTAAGCCTAATTAGGTTTAAACCATATTTAGTGCTTATTACTATACAATTAATATATAGACGATACAGAGAAGAATCCATTATCGATTAAATCTTTATATTATACCGAAACTGGATCTAGGAGCCCTGAATTAGCTATAAAATATCTAGAAAAGGAAATCGAATATAGCCGTAATACTAAGCGAGCCTTAGGCGCTATAAAGTCCACTTTAAGTGCCGATAATATAAATAGGTTTAAGGATCAGCCTACTGCTAACCTACTATAGGCTGCCATTAAAGCTACCTTTAGTGAAACTAGTTTAGAGACTATAGCGCGTTACTTTAATAAACTAATAGACGCTAGCTATAAGTCATTTAAGAGCGCAGATGAATATACTAGTCATATTCAGTCCTCGGCTATATACTTAAAGGAATTAGGTTACGAGTTATCTAAACCTTTTATAGCTATTCTATTATTTAAGGGCTTGTCTAGTTCATTTGACGCATTTAGTTTCCGAAAATACGAAGAGGTAACTAAGAACATTAAAAACATAGATATAACTAAGCTTATTTCGGATATTATAAGCGAAGAAGCTAGATTAAAGTCTGATACTATCTCTTCGGCTAATAACCACTAGTAACAAAATCCCTCTATATAGACACTGTGGTAAAAGAGGTCACATAGAACCTAAATGCTAGAATAAATATCCTAAACTAAGAACTGAATTACCTAGGCAAAATAAGAAGTCTAGAAGTAATAATACTCCTAAAAAGACTGAATCCACTAAAGCAGTTATAATGACGCTAGCAAGCCACGATCTAATTAGTCAAGAAACTACCTCTAATCAAGTATATAATAGACTAAGTGATCAAGAAACTAGTCTAGTATATAATGGACTTAATAACTAAGAATCTAAGTTTCATAAAACTCAATTAATACTAGATTCAGGCGCTAGTGAACATTATATATATAATAAGGACTGGCTATTAGACTATAAATCTATTTCTAATAAAAGCATTAGAGTAGCTAATAGCTAAAGTCTTACTATTTTAGGAAAAGGCAATATTCTAGTTAAGGCAAATAATAATAAACTTATTATTAAGAATATATTCTATGTATCTAACCTAAGAGCTAATTTAATTAGTACTAAGGAACTAATTAATAAGGGCTGGAATATTATATTTAAAAAGGATTTAGTCGAAATAGTAAAGAATACTATAAGAGTAACCGCATCCTAGCACTATAATGCGTATTATTTAAATATACTAGTGGATTTTAATAAATTAGAGCCTATAGTGTATTACACTAAACCTGAAAACAATAAACTAGACCTATACCATAAGAGGCTAAATCACTTAAATAAGAATATATTACTTAAAACTATAGATAATATATCTGGTTTAAGCCTAGGTAATAATAAGGCTAGTAATAATAATATAAGTGACTGTGAGCTATGTTTTATAAGCAAATTCTATAATATAGGAAGCAAAACGCCTATATCTACTACACTTGCATTAAGCGTCTATAATATAGACATAGCAGGCCCTATAAGGCAGCTAGGCCCAAAAGGGGAAAAGTATTTCATAACTATTACTAATAGGAGTAGCCGAGGCGCTTAGGTATTCCCAATTAAGTATAAGGGAGACGCATATAGCGTACTAGTTAGATTCTTTAATATAATTAAGACTCAGTTCCCTAAAGCTCAGATTAAGGCCTTAAAACTAGATAATACTAAGGAATTTAAATTTAGTAAATAGACTGTATTCTGTGATACTAACGGGACTATATACGAATACACTAGCTCCTATTCGGCTCCACAAAACGGAATAGCTGAAATTCTTAATAAATATATAATAGAAAGGCTAATAGCTATTTGCAAAGCTAAGAATATACTTCTATTCCTATAGCCTTATTTAGTCTAAGCTATAATTTATATTAAGAATAGAACTTATAATTCTATTATAAATAAAACTCCATTTAAGGCCCTAACCGATAAAAAACCCTTTATCGGCTATATTAAAATCCTAGGCTCACTAGTCTATACACTAGTCCTAAAAGAGACTAGAAAATATAGCAAATTGTCTGAAAAGGGCAATAAAGGGATTTTAATAGGATTTGAATCGGCTAATAACTTTCTCGTCTATTTGCCTATTAAGAATAAGGTTATTATATTATTATATAGAATTGTATTACTTAAGGTTCTACTACTATGTGAGCGAAGCCTACCTATATAGGTAGCTCAGCTATCTAGAGTAGCTAAGAGACTAAGAAGCGTAGCTCTATATAATATATATATTATGTGACTAGTTGATATTCTAACACTCCCACTTAATATAATACGTGATATGAGAATATATAAAGAGAGAAAGAGAATAAAGCTTCTATATACTATAGGCTAAGCTATACTACTAGTAAACTATAGCCTCTAAAACTATATAGGATAAAAGGTAGGTCTATAGAAGGTATAATATGCTAAAGAGAAGCCGTAATAGCAAAGTTGTGAGAGAGAATAAAAACAGAGAATAGAATAGAATAGAACTACTAAGTTAGAAATATATAGCCTATAAAGAAGTGGGCAATGGAGGACAGAAGTATAATTATATAACTCGATAGATATATAAACAAAATAAAACCAAAAATGATATCTAAGAGAGAATATTCAAAGTATAGCAAATAAGTGAAATATAGCTAAAAGCGAAGTAATAGCAAAGTGAAGCTATAATTCTCTTCTTCGGATAAAGGGATATTCTAAGCTTCTAAGCTCCTATATAATCTAAGCATCTATTCGACGCCTATAGCAGTTCGAAACTTAATAAATAAGTCCTTATATAGGGGCTTAGTCAGCCTATCAGCGATCTATTCTTTTATAGAAATGTAATATAATTTGATCTTATTATTAGAGACCTTCTTATAGATAAAGTAGTATTAAATATTAATATATTTTATACAACTATGAAACTTAGCATTCTTAGCTAATATAATAGCCTCTTAGTTATTGCTATAGATAATTATAGCATTAAGCCCTAGGTCTAAGTTAGAGTAGACTTACTTAAGGAAGCCCTAGAGCTAGATAGCCTCTTTTATTACATTTATCTAACTAATATACTTAGCCTTATACAAAGAGAGGAATACTATAGGTTAGCGCTTAAAGGACTATAAAATTATAATAGAACCTAAATTAAATATATAATCTAAAGTTAAGCGATAGGTATTGTAATTACCTGCCTAATTAGAGTCTATATAGCTAGATAGGTTATAAATATTATCTTAGAAGATAAGTCCTATAGATATAGTGCCCTTTAGGTAATAGAAGATATGTTTTATAGCTTTTATATAGGTTTTAGATAGATTTGCTAAAAAATAGAATACTATAGAGATAGTATAGGCAATATTAGAGCGAGTCCTTAATATTATATATATAAGAGAACTAACTATAGACTAGTATTTGTAATAGAAGACTTTGCTAGCTATATACTTTATAGGCGCTAGAATAAGCTATAAGAATATCTCTATTAGCGTCTTAGTAGGGTTGCAATTAGTTATACTATAATCCCGAAGGACCTTTTCTAAGTAGGCTATCTAAGATAGCTATAAAGAGTAGTAGAAATAATTACAAATAACTTCTATACTAAGATAGAAGTAGTAGAAGCCTAGATTAGTTATATAAAATTTCTTATTAAGGGACTATTTTAGGGTATTAATTTTCATCTTAGAATCTCTAGCAATTAGGAGATTATTAATATAGATTATAATAATTATACCTTCCTTTATAAAAATAGAGCTATTAGTATTAAGAGATAAGAACTCCTATATAGCTAAGAAGTTAGTAAGCGTATTATACTATATATAAAGCGACTATTTCAAACTATAAAGGGCCTTATTTAGGCGAGCCGTCCCTATAATACTATAGCTAGTAAAAAGGTCGATTTATACTTCTTTTTTAATATTACTATAAAGAAATATAGTCTTAATGTCTATTTGCTTGATTTTCTAGTTATATATTATAATAAGAGTAAAGATAGCCTTATATAATATAGGTTTAATTATAGAAGTAAACGTTTTAGTGAAGTTAAGTCCTTTGCGCTATTTAAAGCTATAAATAATCTAGTAAGCCTTATACTATAGAATCTCTCTTATAGTACTACACTTAATTTTAAAAACCTACTTACTAGAAAGGGCATAGTATAATGCTAGGATGTCTTATAGAGTCTAGGTACTATTTTCTATAAGGGAGTTATATTTCTCTTAAATTACTTCCTTCTACTACTTTTACTATATACTATCTATAGCCTTATAGAGGGTTTTTAGCTTAAATGGCTTAGTAGTATTAGTATATCTAAGGAAAGAAAGAAGGAATAGCTAGCTATAAGAGAAGATATAAAATAGAATAAGAAATATATTAAATGCGTCTAGTTCTATAAATAAGTATATAATAGCTACTATATCTAAATATAAGAGGTTAGGTAATAAAAAGGAGTTCTAAGGCTATTATAGTTCTAGCTAAGACAGCTTAGGCTAAGGGAGTTTAATCTATTTAATATTAGATTCCTTTATATTAGAGTTATTATTATTATTACTTATAGAAGTAGTCTAGCAAATATTCTTATAATTTGAAATAGTAAATAAGGTGTCTAACCTAGAAGTAAGAAGCTCTATTTTGTTTTCTTTTTTCTCTTTATTCTTAATAGTTAAATAGATGTATTTAGAACTAGTGCTATAGAGATCCTTACTTAGATTATAATAGTTAGTATCTCCCTTAACTATATAGGGCCGTTCTTTCTATAGCTTAGGCAGTTTATACTAAAAGGCATTATAGTTAAGTAAAAGAGGTAAGAAAGAGAAAGTTATAGAAGAAAGTCGATTTTAGGACTATAAAGGGCTAGGAGAAAGTAAATGCTCTAGTTTAACTAAATAGTTCTATTAAAGAGAAGAGCTTTATATTATATTCTATAGTATAATATACTATATAGCGCGCAAATTATAAAAAGGAGATAGTAGCTAAGATCTAAAAATAGATTATTAAGGCTTTACTAAGGTAGGTACTATAGTAGAAATTGCTAATAGGTTAGCTGTAGTTGCTAGTACTAGAATTAAGTGTAAGACTATAAAAGAAGCTATAAAAGAGACTATAGTAGAAAATGTAGCTAAAGGAAAAGAGGTATTAAGTTTAGATAATTATAGGCGAGAAAGGATCTAGCTATTAGATGCGCTTTTAGTACACTTCTATTTTAATATATTAAATAGATTTAGAATAGATAGAGCAATTAGATAGTAGTAAGCAACTAGCTATAAAGGCTTTAGAAGCTAAGATATATCTATAAAGTGATTAATAGGGCCTTCTCTAGTATTATACTAATCCTTAGAGGCAAATTTGTTTTATAGTATACATTTAATAACTTTTACTATATTAGCCTATATAAGCTTACTATTATTATATAGAATATAGTATAGAGTATTGCTATTATAGCCTATAAGCACTCCTTAGACTATTTCTAGATAGCCCTTCTTCTTTTAGCTAAGATTATAATAATAAATTAAAGAACTAAAGATATTAATATATAAGTACTATAGAATATAGCTATACTATTTCTAGAAGAAAGAAGTTTTAATCGCTAAATAAATACTATATATATATAGATAGTATATATACTAGATAGCTTCAGACTAAAATTTAAGGGATAGACTAGCTTAAGTAAGAAGAGGTGTAGCCTTATACTATAATATCTAACTAAGGCATTCTATAGCACTATTTATTTTAGGTATATAAGGTTTTATAGCTTCCTAAAGAATGCCCTTTAAGAAGAGGTATTTTATAAGGCGACTAGCTATATACTCACCTTTTCTATTAGTATAAAAATAATAAATTATCTAGCTAAGCTAGAGTTTCTTATAGTGCTTCTAAAAATAAATAAAATAGTCTATAACTTCCCCTTTTAATTTAATATAGTATATCTTAGCTACCTTAAAGAAATTGCACTTAAATATAATAAAGTACTTTAAGCTATTATAGCCTTTTATTAGAATAGGCCTTATTATATTAGAATAGATTAATTCTATTAAGTGCTCGCCTTAGATAATATAATAGTTATATAAGCATTACTTACCTTTCTAAGTGAGGTAGGTATTATAAATATAAGTATTCTTTTATTATATCTTAGAGAAGTTAATATTATTTATAGTAGTAACTAATTTATTTATATCTTAGGCTCTAAGATAACCTATATAGTAGTACTATAGAAGCTTGTTTTAAGCGACCTAATAGGCTTATAATGCTTAAGAGATATAAGGCTTAGTAGAGGAGAGGGTATTAAGTAATAATAAAGATAGAGAAGTCTATAAATAAGGCTTATAAATAGTAAGTAATATAATAAATAATAGAAGAGAGTAGAGAGATAGGTTATAAGAGAGAGAGGCTTATATATAAGATAGAAGAGCACTTATAGAACAAAAGTCTAGAACTATTAGAAAGAGACTAGTTAGTTAAATAAGAGAGAGAAGAGGAGTGTAATACCTAGAAGTAACTATAAAAAGAGCTACTTAGAAAAGTAGAATAGTGAGAGGAGGCATTAGATATAAGCGAATTAGATAACTAGACTAGATTTTTAATATTATAGCTAGAAGGTAAGGAAAATAATAATAGTCATTTTGCTAAGAGCTTAGCTTATTTAAGAAGCTAGAGGTTATTCTTAGTAAGTGCCTTAATAATAATCTTATAACAGCTACTAATAATAGACTAGAAGATTAGATTCTTAGTTATTATAAGCTTAAGACTCTTCTTAAAGAGTTGTAATATAAAGATAAGATTAAAGGCATCTATTCTAGGATAGTACTTAATATTAATAAGTTTAAGTGTAATAGAATTACTATTTATATTAGGAATTAGAATATAAACTATACTAATGCTCTTAAATGCGACTAAGCTACTAATGCTCTTATAAGCGCTATAGTCTTTATATTTAAAGGTAGTCTTATTAAAATATAAGAGAGTGCTAGTAGTATAGTTAGTATAGCCTAAATCTATAATCTATTCATTTTGTAAAGTATAAGCAGAGGTAAGAAATATAATATTATTAGTAAAAGAGAGGTAGTTAGTAATAGGAAAACTAATTATAAGGTATAAGAATAAGATTGCGCCTATATCTCTACTAGCTATCTCCCCTAAATTTAATGCTATATTAGAAGTGTAATAGCATTTATTTAACTAATTACTACTACTACTACGATTATAGCTATAACTATAGTTATTATTATAGTTACTACTACTATTTCTTTTAGTCTTCTTATATTTAGTCTTATATAAGTTAAACTCTTTCTTTAAGTAGGGAAATTTCTTAAAACACTTATTAGTAATATAATCTTCTTTATTATAATTAGTATAATACTATTTACTATTTCTATAGTTATAGCTATATCTATTTCTATTTCTATGTATATATCTATAACTTATAAGAGTAGCATTCATAGTCTTAGATTAGAAATACGATTCTTTATTATATATAGCTTAAACTACTTTGCTCTAAGCTATATATTACTCCCTTTCTTTAATATAAAGGGTGTGATTTTAGTAGAATAATATAATAAATATTTTGTATTCTAAGCTAAGACTATTAAGAAAGTAATCAATTAGTTAAAGTGAGTTAAATAGAGTAAGCTTATAGAGGTTCTATAGTTTAGTATTAATTTAAGTGAGCTGCCTAGAGAAGTTAGATATGCTTAAGTAGTTAGTAAGAGTAAGATAGTAGAATTAATAATAAAGTGTGTAAATCTTACTATAACTAGAAGGCTAACTAGCCTAAAGTATTGAAATTATAGTATAAATGCATTTTATATCTTTAATCTTCTAAAAATTATTAAATTCGCATTTGTTATAGATAGTTATATACCTCTACTTCTACTTATACTTCTATAGAACTATTAATTTATTATATACTATAACTATAGTAGTATATACTATTAACTTAATTTTATACTTAGCCTTAGCTATAGAATCTAATTATTACTCTATAGAGAGAGCTAGAACTAGTATTAGCTTAATAGGTTTATCTGCTACATTTATTATAGTATCTAAATTATTATATACAAATACCTCTTCTAGCTAGTAGTTAAAGTCCAACTAGTTTATACTATTATCTTTAAGCTTAGAAATTAGCTCGATCCCTATCCTACTTATTATCTTAGACTATAATTCTATTATACTTACTAGAAGCTAGTCAAATTAATAGTTCTACTATAAGGTATATAGTTAGTTTATTGCTAGCGCTAAGATCTAAGTCTATAGGGTAATATTATATTAATAGAGACGTTTAGAAATAATTTGGAGTAATAGGGAGGTGTAGATATAGAAGGTAGTAGAGTTTAAGAAGGCTCCAAATTAGATAAAGAGTTAAACGTATTAGATAGAGGAGATAGTAAAGCGTTTAGCTTATATTATATAAAGAGAGATAAGAGGTAACTATATATACTAATAGGAGATAAAGTAAGCGGGTTAATATAATAATAATATAATAAGAGAGACTATAGAAGATTAAAAATGCAAGTAGATAATTAAGTAGATAGCCTAGTAGAAGGAGAGAGAATATAAGCTAGTAAAAATATAGGTTCAAGTAAGGGAAGTAACTCTACTAAAGAATTTTTTAGTAAGGCTTTTACTAGAGAATGCTCTAATAACCAAATCACTACTTAAATTTGTAATAGTAGTGAGTATAGTAGATATAAACGCACTATAGTACTAAATAGCTCTATAGAGCTAGCAATAGAGTAATAAGTTTCGACTATATTAGCTTATAAAAGAGAGATAGAGCTTAGTAGAGAAAGAGGATTATAGGGATAATAGTCACTATTAGGAATGCTATAAAAAGAGTTAAAAGAGTTCTAAAAGGTGCTCTAGAGGTAATATAACTATTAATTGTATAGTAATAAGCACTAAATATGGTTTAAACCTAATTAGGCTTAGTATATAGGTAGTTATAGCGGTGCATAGCTATAACATTACAGGTTGCTAAGCTTTCTAGCTACTATATAATTATAATATAGGTTGCTATACTTTCCGGCCACTATACAATTATAATGTAGGCTAATATAGGCTGCTGTACTTGCTAAGTGGCTATGCACTTTATATAACTTCCACTATATTCTATGCATTCTACTAGCTTCTAGTATAAGGGATATATAATGTATACGCTTATAAATCAAGCATGTGATGTATACTATAACTCACTTATAGACGCAGCTAGAATAGCGCTCTTTTGTATATAATAGAGGTCCTATTCACTCCTTAGAGGACCTTTCTAGTCAAGCATTCAATTTATTGTTATTGCATATATATTACTTGTCTCTCACATGACTTCGCTTATCACCTACCTGCCGTTCCTTCAAATTTCACATGGTAGCAATGCAATAAGGCTTATATATGCAATATAACCTTATACTGCTTCCGATTCAAAATTGTTAAGTGTTGTCTATCGATTTAATATCGTTAAGTGTTATCGATTCAATATCGTTAAGTGCATAGTAGTCAAATTGACTGCTTTTCGTCTGAAGGTATATCCCCATCCCGATTTTCACTAATAGAGAGTTCAAGCCTAAGGCCTGCGTCCCTGAGACTAAGTACTAGTGAAATCATAAGCTAGTACCTCTAGAAGCTATAATTGCACGTGTCTGTCACCTATAGTTTATAGGTATTATAGCAAATTCACTCTCAAACCAAGGTGCCTACACTTTATTGCTATATAGTGGCCCCGGAAGGCACTATATAGGTCAGGTTTAAAGGAGTGGCTGCTTGCTCTTTATTAGTTTAGATTATAATACTAGTAGCATTTAAGTGGGTTCTAAGAAGCCATCCTTGGAGAGGGTGAACTACACTTAAGTATTACTTAGTTTTATAAGAGAAGCTAGTTTTTAGTACTTATTATTATATATAAGTACGGCTATAAGAAACCTTAGTCGTATTTGTATATAATACTAAGGAAACATCTAGTAAGTAGTAGAATACTATGCACTTATAGCCTAAATAGGCATATATATAAGGGAAAGAGGGAAGAACCTGTTTTTAGTCAAAAAGACTATATTTATAAGTGAATCGCGTAGAAAAAGCTTAGAAAAAGCTTAAAACGCTTAAAACACTTAGTTAAGACTTAAGGATTCCCTAAGGGAAAACAAGCTACAAAAGGCGAAGGACTAATCCGTTTTCGCTTAAACTTGTATATAAGACGAGGTGCACTATTATAAACTAGTGACTAGCGTCTAAAGTATTTTTTGCTGAGTCAGCAACCCCTATAGCTTGAAATAAAAAATCCAAAAAAGTCGTTTAAGTAGCCTTTAAAAATTGTGGTGATTACTAATCACAGTAAAATATAGCTTTATAAGACACTAAAGACAGTGTATAAGCTTGGGGCAAATCGTGTTACAAATAGTGGTTAAATTAAGTAAATTACCTAAGGAAGTTTAAACAGCTAAGTTAAGACTTAAGCTATAGTCCAAAAATCTTAGGACCTTAATTACCCTAATTACTGTAACGTTATTTACTTAAAGTTAAAA
>QGMG01001055.1:0-13063 GCA_007825325.1 Lachnellula cervina
CGTGCTCGTCGCGATGCGCGTCGTGCCCTCGTCGTAGAACAGCGCCTCCTTGGCCAGGGCATCGAAGCCAAAGCCCCACTTGAAGGCGCAGAGACTGTGCTCGTACCAGAAACCGCACGCCATCTGGATGTAGCTCAGGTTGCCCTTCTTTTCCACGTACGCGACGGTTTCGGCCGTCGCGGGGCCGGTCAGCGAGGCGTTTTGGAATTGGGTGAGGTGAGGGTCTGAGGAGAAGTAGTTGGGCAGGACCCAGGGGATGTTGGCGGATGATGCGGCGTCGAGGAGCGCGTGCATAGTTGAGGGGGGGCGTGGACGGAGAGGGTGATGATGAGGGCGTCGTGGCCGGCGAGCGCGGTAGTTAGGGAAGTGGGGTATGAGTAGTCGACGGGGGAGATGTGGAGGTTGGGGGAAGAAGGGAAGGAGGAGGTGGAGTTGGTGCGGGTTATGGCTGTTAGGGTGTGGCGGCCTGTGGAGAGGAGGGCGCGGGTTATGGATGAGCCGATGTGGCCGCTGGCCTGGAGGTGTGGTGAGTGAGTGAGGTTGGTTGGGGAATTCAGGTACGGGAGTGCGGTATGGGTTGGGTTGGAGAGAAGAGAGAGACAGGGAAAGGGACTTACGCCGACAATTGCGATTTTCTCAATGCGGTTGTTGGAACCTTCTGGCAGCTGGTTTGCGTACTTGTATTGTTGATAGGCCATGATGAACAATATCCGGAGCAGTGGATGATATTGCAGGTGTAATTTGTCCAGTTATGTTAATCACGAGGGAATAATATAATATGATCTTTAGCAAAGAAGAGCACGAGTAAGTACTTGAATATTGATGGATATGATATGTAGAAGAAAAGCCATAGGATTAAAATGTGCCCTTGTCTACTACTTATACAACATTCCCATCCTAGATATCAATCATTCCATGGCCGGCCATCGGAAACAAGACAATATCTTCTTCCCAAACAAGTAATCTCGCACAGTCGAATCCGAAGATTACCGGAGATAGAGGGAATATGGTATGATCTGGTTGCTGCTTTTCGTTGTTTCATGGTGGAGTGATGATTAACATTGGTAGAATGGAATTCGGGGTTTAGGGCAATCTTGGAGATTAAATCCAGTATATTACTGTATTAGGAAATGTCTAAATGCGGGTTAGCGTCAAGGCGGACTTTGGGGTTTGGGTAAGGGCGAGGATAGATACATAGATAAATACATAGGGAGATAGATAGAGATCTGTGTGTTTTAAGGGGAGCGTTAGAAGATTTCGGCCTTCGGAGGAGGCTTATATGAGTTTTAAGGGCGAGGGAGGAGGAAGGACTAAGACTAGATCGGAGTTAGGCGGGGTTATGGGGATGCTTCAAAACAACAGACATTCCCCCTAAATCCACCCACAAGACCGCTGGCATCTTGAAATGCATGTCCAACCCACCGTACGAACCCATAAACCCACACCCACAGTGGTGACGGCGATGGTGTAGGTGATAACAATGATAGGGTTGAATTCGACGGGCCCTAGACTACTGCCCCAGTCTCATCTTCGATAATGGCATGATCGGAAACGAGGCAGCCAAAAGGTTTGCCGAAGAGTACCTGCTTACGGAGTACCTTCGTTCACGACGACCTGAAGCGACTGGCCCATATGGTCCGCCAGGTACCCGACTTTCCACGCCTGGGCATCGAGTTTCGCCACGTGCTCGGTATCTCCCAGCAGCCGGGTGGGCTGGCCCTGTGCACGTCTCTATTGCAAAGCAGCTTCAGTGGTGACTGGGCTAACGTCGGTGCGATGGCATGTTGCCAGGCCGGCAGCTTTGTGTATGCGTCGGCGTTGGCCTCGCGGGTTGATGTGCCCTTACGGCTGATCCGCGAAGCTGGCAAGCTCCCCCCACCCACCGTTTCCGTAATCAAGCCCTCATCGCATATCTCGTCTTTGACATCCATCAACTCGAGAGAGAAGCGGATCGAGATGGAGCGGGATGTTGTCCCCAGGGGCGCGTCGGTGGTGGTGGTGGACGATGTGCTTTCCACGGGGGAGACGCTTTGTGCTGCGGTGCTGCAGCTATTAGATGAAGCTGGTCTCGGCGCCGACGATGTCAGCATCATGGTCGTGGCCGAGTTCCCGGTTCCACGTGGCCGAGAACTGTTGCGCCAACGTGGGTTTGGCAAAACTAATATTCAAAGCCTTTTGATCTTTGGCGGTTCTTAGGGAAGGAAAGGATGTCGGAATCTTGGAGTTGGATTTGGGGGAACTTCTACACTAGCGTTATATTAGTGGGCGGGGTGGGGTTCATATACAAATTAAGGCAAGGGCCGGCCCAATACGGGAAAGACTCTGCACAAACCTGACCCCCCTTACTTGATTGGTATTACTCTGTACTCCGGATGATTATATGAGACGTGCAGGGTACTTTACGGCCGTCTCTACTCCTCAAAAGTCTCCAAATTGAGGCATAGATATGCCAGTAGTAAATCTATACTTTCTTCGTAAGGCTAGTTTAGTAGTAATGGAAACCTTTCTCATTGAGGTAATAACTATTCTTCGCTCACGTGCTTTTGTGGAGACGCCGTAAAGCATAATAAGAGAGTGACTGCATCTTTAAATGCTAGAGTTAGGTAAATATCGAGTTCTATATCTTTCTTCGCTCCTCGACTTCAGAAGTCATATCGATAGTCACTAGTTGTAAGATATATAAACAACTCTTAGTTAGTCCAAAACAGGACCAAAACCCCCTACCTGGCACGTGACGGTGGGTTGAGACAAATGCTTGTTGAAAATATAGCTCTAATAATATTTATATTATAAAAGGAAAGTGTAGATGTAGAGTTATATAGTGTGTCTGCTGACAAAGCAATATACAAAGTCCTACTAGCCGGGAATTGGGCTATATACCTAGGTACTTCGCGTATACACTTATTTCATTTACACATCTACTTACTACGCACTACTTATCATGGAATTACGGAACATTCTTGTGATATTATATCCAGCTGTGCTTTTAAATTCACGTGCGTAAATCATGTCGTTTCATAGTGAGTTACCCGGCTAATCCGGCACTAAGATTGAGCTTAAATACACTGGATTTCATCTTCCGGATGCATCTGGTATATCTTAGAGATGAGGCGGTCAACTCGGAAGGCTCTAGTCCAGCTCTCACTCTTCTTTGGCGCGCTCTTTTTCATTCTGTTCCTCAACCATTCGCAATCAAATAACAAGACCTTCGCATGGAATCAAATACGTTACAGAACTCCTTCCGCGACGCTCCCGGAGGCTCGAGGCATCTGCCCTGGCTTAACAGATGCCTCGAAGCCTGCATTGGTTGTCGCCCGGGTTGCCGCCGATGGGGATACCAAATGGCTTGATGAACTCACTAGTTTATATCACCTCTGTGTCTACACGTCTGACGCGCTAGCTGACGCGACCTCCTTACATCTTCAAGTACCTGCGAACCGTGGGCACGAGGCTATGGCATACCTGACGTTCCTCATCGATAACTATGAGAACATTCCCGCGGCGGGTGTTGTATTCGTTCATGGATCCCGCTTCGCCTGGCACAACGACGCCCTCGATTACGACAACGCGGCTCTTCTAGCCGCGCTTAATGTATCCGCGGCACTCGCCCCCTTTGGATATCACAACCTCCGCTGTGACTGGAGCCTCAGCACTTGTCCTGCCTCTTACGAGCCGCAGGGCAGCCTAGAGATTTCCACTCAAGCATTGCTTGCCCCATATGACTCTCGTGCTGTGTCCGACGCCGCCTTGCCCCGCGCCCTCGCAGACCTATTTGGCGGCGAGGCGAAGCTAGGCCGCACCAATGCCGTTCGCTCGCAATGCTGTGCACAGTTTGTCGTGTCGCGCGATGGTATATGGCAGCATTCCCGCGAAGAGTACGTAGCTTTGCGGCAATGGCTGCTCGATAGCAATGGTGCACCACATGACGATCGGGTTGCTGGCCGAATCTTGTCATATGTGTGGCACATTCTCTTTATAAAAGAAGAGAGCGATGCCCAAGGCTCCTCATTGGGGGGAATAGACCTCGAAAAACTCAACACACAAGCCTGCCCGCGCGCTGATCAGTGCTACTGCCGCCTATATGGCCGCTGCGATCTCAAGGGTTGTACGAGCCCGGGGAGTTGCCCTGGCCAGTACGTCTTACCACCAAAGTTGAAAGTTGAAAGTCCCCGGTGACTGCGTATTCATACGTCCACGAGATAAAGCCAGAGACCTTATACGTTGTAAACGTCCAGGCCCAACAAGAAGTGGGGATCATGCTATATAGTACAAGTATTTGGAAGTCGGTTAGGTCACGCAAAATGAGTTTGGGATCGCATCGGGGCCCTGGTTGGAATAACGCCGGCATGACTAGGAGACGTGCGTCCGCATTTTGATGAATCTGCTCCTTTTTCATCTCACCCCAGGTATCACGGGCCAACTGAAGGTACCAAAGAAGTTGAAGACAAGATGTCTGTCTTGCGCTTCTGGTGCCGCTACCAAACTCAAGTCATGTATCACGAAACACTTATTCGATTCTGATGGGCAAAGCACCGAGAGACAGTTGTTTTAAAAGACATTTGAAATGTCTGAAGAGAATTTAGATATAACCACCATATAGTGCAAAATGAATGCCGGCCTGTCTTCTTTTCCTGCCAAATTTCGATTCGTGCAATTCCGCGAGTTATCCGTATTATTCTTTCAAACAATAAGCTAGAAGAAACCGGACTGCAGATTATCTTTCTTGCCGCCGAATGTTTTTTTATACTTATTTTGCTTTGTATGCACCAGCTCAGGGGGGATGTAAGTAGTCCACCTTCGTCAACGTGGGAGAAGTGGACACATATTTGACTGGACGAGTTTTTTAGGGAACAGTCGATAATAGACAGATTTGTAGGGGCTATGCGCGCCAAGCGAAGCTTGGGGTTCTCTGCTAAAGTTGGCACGGTTTCCTAATGTTTCATATTCAGAGAAGAAGTAGGAATAATTACACAGGCAGTGATAAAACCAGAAGTAGACCATGGAAGGGAACAGAATGAGCATATTTCTATTTTGAAAGGTATCTAGCCAGAGGTTTTTTTTGGTATTCCACGCACTGCTAACACCAATCCCAGACCCGACCCACCAACCAAGCTCGGATCGAAAAGCAAGAGCAAGATTCACGTCCTCGACAACAGCCAGCCTCCATTCTGCAGCTTCTGGAAGACCTCATCCGCATCATACTTCAATGCAATTTCCTTAAGCTTTGTCAGATTCTCCGGCCCGTATGTTGCAAGCGGGTTTTGGTCTCGCGATGCGTAGTTGGCGTATTTGAAGGGGATGTACGTTCCGTTTTTCTTGGAGATTTCTTCGCCTTTGTCGACGATTGTGCGGACGGATTGGCGGACTGTTTCTTCGTCGGCGGGGTTCTTCCAGTCAGCCATGACAAGGAACCCTGTGGTTTGAGTTGGTTGTTAGTTGGTACAAGGGGGAGCTTTGGAGGGATGGGAGGGGAGGAATGAGAGGATTTACAGTTGTGGTTCTGGGCTTTCAATCCCAGTGGATTCCCACCTGCCGCTTCGCAAGCGTTGATAGCTCCGCTAGCAATGGGCTGGAAAACCATGGTCAAGAGCACGTCTTCGACGCCTGCTGCGGCTAGAGCTTGGACTTGCTGGGACCGGACTTCTTCGACAGCCTTGTACATTTCTAGATCCGGGAGACTAGTCATGGTCCTCATATCGTGTCTGCAAATCAACACCTCAGTCAGCCAACCTTTTTGCTTGTTTCACCTACTTAATCGACAACAGGGTTCGAATTCGGTCAGTACGCACGACAATGTTTCCGCCTGCAGCACATTCGCAATCCCCTGCATGACCTCGTACACAGTCCTGCATCCCGGCTCGATCAGCTTCATCAGGAACGGGATCTCATAGTACGGCTTGAAGACCGCGGGATTGTCTACCGGCGCCGTGTAGAAGAAGACGAGCAGCGTGGCTTGGCTGGTGGCATGGAAGATGAGCGTGGCTTTATTGTCTTTCTCGATCCCCTCATGGTATTTCATCAACGCTTCGATGAGCTCCAGGTTTTGCGTGGGCGGGTACAGACGCGCTTCCGCCCAGACTTTGTTGGGAACCGTGATCATTTCAAAGCTGGTGACAATTCCTTGCGTGGGCTTTAGATGCGGTTTTCTGCGGGGCACAGGACAGGCTACGTACCGAAGTTGGCACATCCTCCTTTGAGCGCCCAGAACAGATCCGGGTTTTCTTTCGCGTTGGCGTTTACGATTTTCGAGTCGGCCAGCACGACCTAGTCGAGTTTCTCGCTCAGCATAGCATAGCATTGGAATCCCAATCGAGGAAGCAGACGCACCTCATAGTTAACAACACCCATACACGAAAACCCATGCTCGCTATTCTGAAAGCTCAATCCGCCTCCTAAGAGCAAGCCCGGCACACCAACACTAGGTACGCGCCCACCCGTCACGGTCAAATCATGCGCATGCAGCTCCTTGTACACCTGCAGCCAGTTCAGACCCGCGCCGATAGTCGCCGTCTTCTTGTCCTCTGAGAGCGTGATGCCGGTGAGGTGGCAGAGGCTGATAACGACGCCGCCGTCGTTGCTTGTGAAGCCTGGGTTCTGCAGGTGACCGCCACCGCGGATTGAGAAGGTGGCGCCGAGGAATTTTACGAGGGCGAGTATTTGCGAGACTTGGGTGGTGGTGGTGGGGGTTAGTATTGCGGCGGGGGAGAGATAGCAGTTTGTTGACCTGGGGTGGTAGTGGTGGTTAGTTTAGAAGTTATGTACATATATATATAAAACAATGCCAATTATCTTGCAAGCAAGCAAGCAAATATTTATTTACCAAGGTTTTTGCCTAAGCTGTGCAAAACTCTCCGAGCTCTCAATAGCAGCTATGTCACCAAAGAGCAACGGGAAGAGCTTCTCGATCGCCGCGGGACGAGCAGTCTTGTTTTCCTCATCGCTCAAGCTTGCAAATCGGGAGAGATATTCTTCTGCTTCCTTGGATTCGATTTTGAGGTTCGCGAGGAGCTCGGTGGGGGAAGTCATGATGAATAGTTGAGGTGATGTAAAGAGGACCTGGTATAGCGGGGTAGATACCAGAGTAAGCAACCGAGGGAAGAGGTCCCTAGTATTTCTCTATGTGGTTCTTGGATTTTGCGTTATATGTAAGCACATATAAAGGCCGAAGGGATTTGAGATACGGAGGAGAGCCCCTGAAAACTAAGGGCGCCTTTTGGGGAACGGCTATTAGATCAGATTGGGGTTGTGCGGTGCGGGGAGGCCGGATGCAGGTACTTTGTGCCTGGTGTACGGAGGTACGGGCTAAGGGTTTTGGCAGCAGGGGTTGTCTTCCGTCCTGAGGGATTTATTAGCTGCATGTAACCTTGCTAATCATACTTCGCTTCATCCACTACTAATATACTTCGTACTCGCATTTCTTTCCAAGTTGACATTTGAATAGTCACAACAGTGACACTACGAGTACGGGAGGTACTGTACTAACTCACCTTCAAGGAATTCTTTTATATGCTCTCGCTGAAGGCTATTCCTATTAGGGCGATTAGGTGCTTAAGCATATATAGTATCCACTTCTAATCTTCTTCTAATCCACTTCTAATGCTGGGGTAGTGAGTACCCATTTAATCTATCCACTCTAGCTTACCGGACTAATCAGATGCCTCCCTTAGCAGTTGCATACTAGTAAGAGCGCCTCGCTTAGAGACCGCAGAGTCGCAGACTCCCTATTTTGTGCTTGTACTCGTACAGAGCATCGCTCAGAAATCTGTACTCCGTACCTCTTGGCCGCTAGCACGTGCCCTCTCCGGATCTTCTTCTTTGCAACTTCGCAAGGCTAACTAACGCCCCTGTAATCATATCCTTGTAATCACAAGCATTACTCGCATTTTCTTTTTAAGTCTGACAGCCCCGTTATAAATCCACTACTTAGCGTACTTGGGAGCCCTATAATCGTTAAATCTGAGCTTCTTAAGTGGTGCGGAGTATACAATTTTAGGTATAATTCAGGTGGGCTGCCAGACTTAAAAAAAAAAGCGCGTACTTTAAGTAAGGGGGAGAGTAGTAATGTACGAAGCACTTACCTCCTGTACCTCCGTAGGCTCACATTCCACCCCCGCACATTTCCAACCGCGGCAGTGACTCCTGTTGCCCCGAAAAGGACCCGTCCGTCTGCTACGCTAGCAATGGCCCTGGTGATCCGTCCTCCGTACTCCGTACGGTGCTCAACTGAACTGGGTTAAATGCATGCACGTCAAAGCCACAGACCCGGTGAACGGGCCTCCTCTTTACTGCTTCCTCACGTCCCGTCTTGCGTTCAAGCGTTGGCCTACCACCAGGGTACTTTCCCCGCCCGGCCCTGCTCTATATTTAAAACTGGAAATTCGCGAATCCCCGTTCCTGGCTATAGTTTTAGGGTTGATTAGCACGATTCGCACTTACACCCACTTATGCAAGTTCTCGCTAAGTCTTGTTTTCCAGATAATCTAGCGTGTTTGAGTCTGTGGCATTTCATATTAGTAAAAGAAAAGTTTCTGCCTCTCGTAGAGAGAAAGTATACTTATACTATCCGCATTTATACTTTAAAAACAGGTCTGTCCCCTAAAGGATATCTCTAATTTATCTATTAGAGCTTAGTATTATATTATATAATAATCCCTAATTAGCTTTATTTAGCTACCTCTTATATTAGTAAATATAGTAGGAAGTATTATATTATTCTATAAGTGTAAGCGCGGAATATACTAATTAACTCTAGTAGATAAGTAAAAAGTACTAAGTCTTCGAGTACTTAAAGTATACTTTATATATTTAATCTTAAAGTTTTCGGAGAAGAGATACTATAGTATAGTATTTAAGGTAGCGAGTATAATAGGAAAGCTTCTTACTTCGTACCTCAGATAGTAAATAGAGATTACTTAATTAAGTATATATCGGCGAGTCAGTAAGGAGAAGTACTTAGTATAGGGGGTTATTATAAATACTATATCTTTTCACCCGATATACCTTCACAGGGTTTATATAGAGTTCTGCAACCGGATATATCCCTGTTGTAATATGTAAGGCGTTTATTAACAGTTTGATGTCCAAATAAAGCATATAATACGGATCTTTTTAGCTAATTTATACGGAGTAGTTATCTGTTATTCCCCTAGTCACATTCTAGTTTTGAGTACTGTACGGAGTGCATATGCGCGGGACAAGGCGGCCTGTGGGGCGAAGCAACATTGGGCATAAATTACATACTCCGTACAGTACTCGAGTACTCTGTACGGAGCTAAAATCCTTCCGGCTCTTTGACCCGGATCCTCGTTTCAAACAAGGTCCATAAGGGGAAGTTGGATTGTTCCCTGACACCGGGAGTTATCCGATGCTCAGGGTTTTCACTCCACCGGAATTTTATCTGCACAGGCCCCTAGGGCAACAAGTTCCATCTGACAGACCAGCAAGTTCACTAGCTTCCTGTGCGTTCCTGCAATGATAAAGTCCGGCCGAGGGTATTGTTCATTGTGTGATTAATAATTTACAGGGAGCTTTATTTTGAGAGCTTCTCATTTGCTCCGACTAGGGAACAGTTCTCTCCTGGCCCCATTTTGGGACGATCCTCTCTTGGCTTGATGTTTTCGACATCCCGTCCTGGTGGTCTTCTACAACCGTTGTTATTTCGCTTGTTTTCATGATACCTTTGCCCCTCCAATTGTCTCCACTCTGGAGCTCGTAGCCTTTTTTCGATGTTCCATGCTGTGATGATCTTCCTGGGGTCCGGTTGGTGGAATCATTGTGAGTGCTCCAGAATGATTGGATGTTGAAGAGTGGACGGAGAGAAGACAAACTGCCAGCGACTAACCCTAGATTGTACTCGAGATTCATCCATATAAGTGAAGCTGCAGCAGAGTCTAGGAGAGTCAGCGAGTGAAACAAGGAGTCGAAATTAATGTTTGGAACTCACAGGTGTAATCTTTTTCGTCTTTGGTGTAAGCCAGAGTGCTGAATCGAACCAAAGAGGCAATGCAAGCTACCAATCCTATTCCATATTAGTCGGGATACTCCAGTCCTGTGATAGGGTATGCAAACCAAAGCTGAATAGTCCCATGAGAATGATGCGTCTCTTCAAGGGTAGTTGTAAGGCCCATAAAGCGGGCATTGGAAGAATGATAATAACAACATCGGCCAAAAACATTAGGACTCCCTGATATAAAGTGATTCCATACATAATATCTGTAGAATAACATTTCCCCGGGATGGAGTGATCAAAGCCGGCCCTTGATATTCTATTAGTTTGATGCTACGATAGGATTTCTCGAAGCGTACTTGACTGGTCTGCACTGCAGTATCAAAGTAATTTCGCCGCTGAGGCAGAAGACCACCAGAAATGCAATCATTCCGTATCCAACCTTCAGGATGTATGCTGCATGACTCGAAATAAGCGCTGATCAAAGTCGGTCTGTAGGTGGCCTTACGGTTCGGGAATATTCGCATGATGAAGACTGTAAGGCTCGCCTTGACTGCGCATGCAACAAAAAGGTATGTGCATAACGCGATATAGTATATCTGTTAGAGCAAAATGTTAGGACCTGTTGTTCGTAATAATAATATAGCTTGAGCAAACATACTTTAAGAAATATTAACAGATCTTCTGGCGAGACTCCAGCCTGTCGTCTTCCAAGTCCATAAAAGGAGATCACTATCGAGAGAGTTGCAAATCCCAAGACAGATATCAAAGCAAGTATCACAAGATAATCGTCGAATCCAAAGGCTTTCCGGACAAATCTTCGAACATATAACTAGACAAAGGATCAGCCACGTATTTTATAGAGACAGTTCGGTTGGAGGAAGTGGTTTGCATACCCTCGATATACAAACGATTAGTGATAAGGAAGCAACGATTAACACCACAACTCTCGTCGTTGTCACCATATTAGGACCTTCTCCGCGACGTCCCAAGACCGCGTCTTCCATCTCCAAACCTGGCCAGCTTCTTGGTGCCATGACTTCGACTTGAGGGCGCCAACTCATTCTGACTTGCCGTCGCAGGCAGGAAACAGAGAATCGAATGCGGACCTAGAAAGTGAAATCACCGTCTCTTTAACAAAAAAGATGGTGGAAATTGTATCCTTTTCCTCTACTATTGAAAATATTATCCTCCTATTGGTGGGTACAGGGTTGAATTTAATCTCCCAAACTTTACGTAACCGACAGCTCTCCGTGGAGGAAAAACCATCGGAATCAAGGCACCAACTCGCTTGTCTATTCCGCCGGATCGGCAGCGTAAAGTCTGTAACAACGATCTGCATGAGGTACTAAGCGGCTTTACGAGCTGAATAACACGAAATATTAAGTCTTTCCGCCCCACTCCATTTTTTATAGACTTCCCCAGACGTAATTTAGCCTGTTTTAATACACTATAGTGTCTTACTAAAAGTGTACAGAATCTTACTTCAGAGACTCGTTCGGGAAAGAGCTCTTGCAGCCGTTTTAATATCTTTTCTTATTATAGTAATAGTCTCTAAGAAAACTGCGCCGCAAGGCTACGGAAGTACAGAGTAATAACTAGGTACAGGCCGTACCTAGTAGCCGATAGTAATATTTCCCGGTAATATTTTAGACTAGAGAAGCCCTGAATCGTCAGCGCTCTCTAAGCGAGGCCCCTAGTCGAGCAAACCGAAGTGTACTCTATACGTACACTAAGACTAATAGGTTTCTAGTATAATAATTAAGGCATTCAGATTTTAGCTAAAAATCTACTAATAAAAACCCTGCCTTTAAGCTTAAGAGAGATACTATATAGCTCTCACTTCCCTCTTTTACTAGTAGTAGAAAGAGCTCTAGCACACTTTCTATCTCTCTTATTACTCTCTTATTAGTATTCTACTAGTTTTTCTAGATTCAGGAAATATATGAAAATACTAATATAAGTATATTTAATATTAGAGTTCTATATAAAGCCTAAGCTATCTTCTAAAAGAAAATATTTATAAGGCTAGAAGATTTAAAAACTACTTACTCTTTATTATTATTAAAGCAAACATCGAAAGAGCCGAAGCTCTTCGCCACCCGTACTATATATTTCTAATGTTCGCATAAGAGTAAGCGAGCTAAGTATCTCCACTGTAAGATTCCTATACTCCGCACAGTGAAACACTCGGATAGCAGATTCTTCACACTTAATTAAGGCTTATCCTATCTCACTTTCCCGCGCATGCGAGTCATTTTAGGCTATAGTTGCTTAGCGTCTCGATATAGTTCTAATATACGAGTTCTAGTATAGGTAGTGTTTTCATGATAGTATTAACAAACCGGCGGCTTAATCTCGTATAGGGGCTTAAAATCAAGCCTTAGTATACACGGAGTACTTTACCTACAAGTTCTAACTAAGGTAAAGGGGGGGGACACATCGGACGAGTCCCCTACTAGTTTTTTGCCGTTGCTAAGTAGTTGCTGAGTACATTTTATTATATAAATCTGACGTTTTTGAGTACTCATAGACTAGAAATCTATAAAAAACCCACCTTTTACACTTGTAGAGGGTTTGTCCGATGTGTCCACCCCCTTTATATATATATATATTAATACTTTGAGCTTATTTACAGCGTCTTAGAATTAACTCTATACGCTATCTACCGCCGCAGATCCTTCATTATATCAAGTCTAACAGTCTAGTTTATATAAGGAAGGTTTACTACTATTATATTAAGGTACTATTCGGGACTTCCTAACCTGTGGCCTTCCGACGCGCTACTAGCTAGCTGTTCCCTATTCCCTATTTCTGTTTGTAAGGTAAGGTAAGGGGACACCAAACAGTAGAGTACTCAGCAGCCGACATCCCCTGTCCTGCACAGACCGGGGTACGGTACCTAGGTACGTACCGGGCGCCCAGCCGGATCTTACCCGTTGGCCTGAGGCCGCCCACCCACTTCCCAGGGGTGGTTCAAACGAAGGTGGTCACCAAGGCAAGGCAGACACTCACCAAAATCCCATCCGTGCGTAGGTTTTGCGGGTTTTCAAAAAACGCACAGATAGAGGAAAAAAAGTGTCCACCCGGCTTGGGTTTGCCTAACCACTACTGGGA
>QGMG01001056.1:0-13064 GCA_007825325.1 Lachnellula cervina
ATGTGGGCGCGCGCGGCGACTTGTAGCGCGACGGCGTGGGTGTTCTCTGCCGTGACGGCCGAGCCCTGTTCAGCGCACAGCAGCTCGTACGCCTCGGTCACGAGTCTCGCGGCGCGGTGCTCGAAGACTTGCACCAGGACGGCGGGGTTCAAGAACGCGTTGCCGTCGTGGGAAGCGAGGGGCGTGTCCGTGTAGCTGCATACGTACGCCATGTCTTGCGGGAGAGCGGGTGCGGCCATGCCTTTCATGAGGTATCGAGAGACCTGTTTCCACATAACTGTGTTCTCGCCCTCGAAAGTGCAGCAGCCCGCAACACTTGCCACGATCTCGGGGAGACCGGACATGGTGAGGTAGCCTTGGCCACCGCACAGCTTCCGTGCATCTTCCGCGCCGTCAGCGGCCGTTTGCGTGCACCAGGCTTTCAGGCCCGCCATGATCATGTGGACGTATGGCAACGAAGCGTGATCGCCGCGCGCCTGCGCTTCGAGGAGCTTCTGGTAGGTAGCGTTGGCGGCCATGGAGGCGAAGAGTATGGCGTAGGCTTTGGAGGTGAGCGTTAGGAGGCGGTAGTGCTGCAGCTTGTAGGACATGATGGCTGGCTCGTCGGGGATGCTTCTTTGGCCTTGGACGCGGACGGCTGAGTACCGGGTGGCGATGGTGAGGGCTTGGGCGAGTTGAAAGGCGCTGTTGCGGATTATGGTGGAGCGGGCGCCGATCATGCCGCCGTACAAGAGCTTCTCGCGCAGAGGGTCGGCGTGGTAGGTGCCATTTCTGCTGACGGTGTTGTAGCGGCTGAGGAGGTGGGTGCGCGGGATGCGAACATGGTTGAAGATGGCATAACCATTGTCTGTTCCGTTGTAGGCCATTTTCAATCTGTACGCAGTTAGTGTAAGTACTAGTAGGTCAATTACTTTGGGGGGAAACTCACCCCATGTCTCCCAATTCAATACCGGGCAGTGGCTTGAAGTCCTCCAAGGAGCGAATTTGCATAATGAATGAGTGGGTTCCATAATCCTTTCCATCAATGATCATTCTAGCAATGACGATGGTGTGAGTAGAGGCATAGCCCAGCGCACCAGGCCAGTACTTGACAGCCGGAATACTTGGGGTATGGATGACAAACTCGTCAGTTACTTTATCCAAAGTAGCTGTCGTCTGGAGGCCAGCGACGAAACTTCCATGACCCAACTCGGTTTGCGAATACGAGCCGATAATCATGCCCGACTCGGCAAGAGGAAGCCAATGCGCAAGTTGCTCGGGGTTGCACTGGAGCTTCAACATAGGGATGAAAAGGAGGCCGGTCAGACCAAACGGATTGGCGTTTGACAAAGCCCACTCGTGGTTGGCTTGGTAGAAGATTTTGTGGCCATGGTCCATTCCATCGTTGACGGTCACTCTGGCAGCTCGCAAGCCTTCAAGTAGCATCTCTTCACGGTCCATGTTGCCATAGCGTGGTGGGAGCTTCCAGAGGTCATCGGTCCCGAGAGCCTTTTCAATACGTGCAAAAGCATCGTTCTGGCGGGCCACGGCTTCTTTTCTAGATGACTTTGTATTAGCAAAATGATAGTCAGTTTGGGGATCAGATGACTTACCCGCCCACTATGATCTCTGTGAGGAGGCTCGAATCGAATGTTGCTTGGTTTCTTGCTCGCTCCATCAGCATTGGCTGAGTGAGAGCCGGAGCTCCAGTGCGAGCTGATGAGGAGACAGATGTGATTTGTGGATTGCTGCTCTGGGCAGTGTTGCGTTCATGGCTGGTTTGCACATGCGTTAACCGCATGGAGTTATCACGTCCCATGCCTGATTACTTGGTAACCCAATGAGGTCTTGCAAATAACGATGCGAAAGTGGACGGTGTATCAACTACAACTAATCAACAAGAACGTACGTCTCCTGAATAGTAGTCAACAATAAATAAGGTATGGTAAAGAAGGAAGTTGGTTGGGAGCGCAGAGGAGAGCTCTTATAGTTCCACAAAAATTGGAGCTGTTTCTGAACAACCCTAGTATCCATGTGAATGTGCTCAGGTAAAACGCCAACGACATGAATTGTTGAAGCTGAGGGAAGGAATCCACGCATAGCCAAAAATTGGCTCGGCGACATTCATTTAACAGGTTATCATAGCGGGTCTCAACGGCGCACCAAGGAGCGCATCCACCTTCCCTTATTAATCTCGGGGAACTACGACATAAGTTACCTTAGCACTAGGTAGGTACTGCACAGTGTATACCGTACCTTTGACTTTATTTACGTAAGACATGAAGATGGGGGTTTTTTTCCATGAGATCTTAAAATGGCAAAAATGAATGACATGCAAAATATCAATAACGACATTCAATCCTCCCAGGTCGAAGAATTGAAATGGAATAACACATCTGAGCATGGGACAGGTACCCAAGCAATATGAATGGTTGCTCGGGACATCGGGAAGGTGTAGATTTGATAGCCTTATGTGAATAGTCTAATTCTCCACTCGAATTTTCAAAGGGATGAAGCTTCTCACATGAGCTTGTGTTACTCAACAAACCCAAAAGCGTCCCAACCAAAAGGTCCTGTGCGTAGACTAGACACAGTATAGTTCTCGTTAGAGATTTATAATCAGCGCTATTATAAAGGCACTTGGATCTGGAACTGTCCCCAACCCAAGTGCTCTGGAATGCCATGTCTGCGATTGTACCGATCCGGGTGATATCTGCTCCGTGAAGCGGCAACTGTCAAGTCCGAGTTCTCCCTGTGGGCTCGCCTCATCCAGTACCAAGAGTCATGACCGAATAAAGGACTGATTGCGGGATGAATGGGGGTGACCAAGCATGTTACACAGGCTGAATGCTGACATGATGAGGCGCTTTACATGACGCTCGTCCATATCGAAGCTGGCGACGGATGTTTTCTCCAATAGAAGGCCTACCTTCAGATAATATGCACAGTAACAGTTGCGAATACGTCCTCAAACCTCCACATAAGTGAAAAGTCAGGAGAGAGCTTCACATCTCTCACTCTTTCATCCAAAACATCAGGTATATCTCACAGAGCAACCACTTGATCCAGAAACCAAACAAGGCCTGCAACTTCCTTGATAGAAAGACACCTATCTACCTCTTCGCCAAAAAGAAACCCTGCGCAAAAGGCTTCCGGTGATTATCACCCTTCGTCCCCGTACGACCTTGCAGCCAAGCCTCCTTCTTGGAGCGAGAACGAGCGGAAGCCTTGGGTGCGAGCAGCAAGGTGCTGGATTTGGTCACTCTGTAGGTGGTGGTTCCAACTCGGCGGTCTTTTGGGGTCTTGGACACTGTAACCTCGTCGAAAAACTTCGTTTTCTTGGGTTTTGTTTGAAGTTTCGCGTCGTTGGGTTCGGTGGTAGAGATGGTATCTTCGTCTTGTAAGAGCTCGGCGGGGAGGAGGTCTGGGAGGGTGGATTTGTATAGTGATAGTGGGACCATTGTATCTGTAGTCTGGCTCTGATTATTGTCGCTCGAAACCCGTATAGTGTCGATTTGAATTGGCTCTGGTAGGGTGCTTTGAGGTTCTGGCGCCGAGACAGTCTCCGTAATGATTTCCACTTCATCGTCTTGCTCCTCGCCCGGTTGAGTGATCTCTTCGATATCTTCCAGGTCCTCTTCTTCCACAACACTGAGATCGGGGTACAGGACAACTTTCGAGGTCTCCTTTTCCTCAACGACAACTTCGGTGGGTTCAACCGCCACTTCTGATATCTCGGTTGCCACTTCTGATGTCTTGGGATCCTCCATCCGCGTCCTGACCGGCAAAGGTTCCAAGATCTTCCGAGGCTCGTCTATACCTTCCACTTCCACATACTCTACTACGGGCGGGATTATGGCAGGTATCTCTACAACGGGTCTTGTGGTTGAGAGCGCGTCACCTCCAAATGTGCGCGGTGTATTCCTTTTCACAGTTCTGGGTTTCTTCGATGTAGGTGGGGTGTAGAATTCCTGTTCCTCCTCGCTGTCTTGAACCCTCGAGAGGCTACCTAGCTTTCGTTTCGGCGTTTGTGGGACGTAGACATTGATGCTATTCTCTTCGTCCACTTCTTGGGTGGCAGGCTTGGTGCCTCGTCGACGTGCTGCGACCACTGCAATAAATTAGCAACTGAACATGTTCCTCCCATATTCAGTGGGGGGGAAAAGCAAAAGAATTGACTGTGGTAGCCTCCCCAGATATGGATCTAGGGTCACACAGAGCTCTACCAAAGGGGACGTACTCTTCTCTTCTTCTTCAACCTGCTGCGCCTGGGTCGATTGATCTTGGTCTTCTTCACTTGGTGTATCACTGAACATGCGGGTTTTCGCAGATCTGAAGATTCTCGACAACATTAGGTAGGTGCAAAATCTTTTATGCGGGTGCGGGCCGGCGACAAAATATGCATGTCGTCGGGATCGATCCGAGAATTTTCCATAGTTACAGTACACGCTAACCGGCAGAATATTTCAGCGCCTCACCGCCTTCAACGACCTCACTCCTGGGCAAAGTACTTGCGTTAAGAGCCTGACTTTATAATTGGCCAGTATTGAGAAAAACACTCATTCAGACGTATTGAACTTCCTAATATAATATAATCCAACTACAATCTCTCAGCAATTCATCAACATCTTCCTCAGTCGATCCAACCTCGAATTCTTCATCGGCAAGGCAGGGTATACAGACACGAAGATTACCTTGTTGATACGCGGCAATGACTTCTTTGAGAAGGTCAATACCCTTACTTGGGAAGTGTCACAAGTCGATAAGCTACAGGTCCTTCCATGCTTCCCAGAACCTCGCCGCCGCCGCCAGACCAAAACCTTCTCCTAGAATATCCAAAGCTAGAGCACCAGGAGCACGTGTTCAAAATGTCCCAAAGCAATACAAGCCCAAAGATGCCCTGCCACCACTCGCCTTCCTTCAATCAGCAGCCAAAGCTGGCGCCATGGATCTAGAGCCAGCCAAAGCCTTCGAGTTCCTGGCCGAATACGTGGAACAGGCTAGGTCTTATACCAAAAAGGGATGGGAACAGGATCTGTGTGATGGTGAGTTACAACCTTGACGTGCCATTTCACCTAACTCATTATCTATCTCTAGTCCATGGCGTAACGCTGCAGCACATGGTGGCCCTATCCGGCGTTCTCAGAAGGTGCTCCGACCGTGCTCAGAATTCATTGGGCTTGACGCTAATGCTCGCTGCTTCTGAGATGGGCGAGAAGAGCGCAACATACGAGCTGATGCAGTCTAGCATCAACAAGAACCAAGCCTTCGAGTATCCCACTGCTCTGCAGCGCTTAGGCTCACTAGCCAAGAAAGAGAAAGATGCTGAGGCGATGGCGCTGCTGGGCAAGGTGATGTTCTGTCAGCAGAAAGAAGACGAAGCTCTGGAGTGGCTGCGCAAAGCAACGCGGCCACCAACGGGGAGCTTGGAATTTGCTGGGTCTGGCGACGCGCTTGTGTATGAAGGTCGGATTCTTTTGAAGAAGGGCGATAAGAAGGGAGCGGGAGAGGCGTTCAAGAAAGCAGCCCTGGAATTGGATGAACCGTCCGCCTACTTCTATCTTTCGCAGCTCCAGGAGCAGGGGTCGTCCACACAGGAGGTTTATTTACTGAAGGCTGCGTCGTCAGGGGTTCTCGAGGCGATGCATAATCTTGGTGCGCTGGAGCTTGAGAAGATTGGAAAGCAGGAGAAAAAACCTACCTCGTTGGCTGATTATGGGATGGCGAGAGAATGGTTTCAAGTTGCTGCTTCTGACGGCTTTGGATTGAGCATGTTGAATATGGCGCTGATTTGTAAAGCTGTTGGACAAGATGAGGTTGGCTTGGCTTGGCTCGAAAAGGCGGAGCAGAGCCCTGACGTTCGTGAAGAGGCGAAGAAACTAAAGAGAGAGTGGGAAGAACAACCAAGTCGACTCACTTGATTGCATCATATTATACGTTCATTTGTCACATCCGGCGAGGCAGCGAAAGAAACGAGTTGATGACTTTCATCTAGTCAATCCAGCTACGGAGTTAGTTTCTTGGATTTGGCCAAACTGTATTGATTAGAGATTATCCAATATGTAGGAAGCTACTGTAAGATATAGGGAAATGTCTAGCTGAGGCTATGTCATCAATTAAGAAGCCAATTCATTGTACATTGTACACCACGTGAATGGAATTGCTTTTGTCGAAGCTGTATATAAGCAGCCTCCCCCCTTTTGCATTCATAAAATCCACCCACCTTTTACTCAAATAGTATGTCGGGATATGCATATATATATTGTGGAGGGAACAACACAACGGCGAGCTCTAGCTATGATCTAACTTTTAATTTCATCGTAATATATACATAGAATAATCTACGGTGATAGTCTAAAATTGAGTGTGTAAAGAAGATGATGCTTTAAGGCAGGAAGAAGCTTATTTATAAAGGGCCCACTACAGCTCTGCATTCCCACCAAATAAATAACTTGATTAGACCTTTCAGACGTGATAAGAATTAGAATTCATTTCCGTGCGTATAATGAATAGAGTGAGGCAGAAGTAGTGGTACAGTTTGGAATGAATCTATACGTAAAAGGTTATGGATAGTAGAGATTGTGTTTCAGTTACTGTCATGTTCATCTTTGCTGTCAATTTCAACATTCATTCGATCGCTACTGTCTTTAGTGTAAAAAGTAAAGCGTGAAAAGACGTTTACTTGAGTACAGCTAACCGCTTGATTCCTTTTCACCCGAGATAATATTGCCTCAACCGTTTGACATGTTTTCCATTGAGCTTTCCATTTCCAGTTTGCTCCCTTTGAACTGCCTATTCCCATTGTCTCCACCGGTGTTTATATACCGATTCTTGCTCTCAGAGCTTTTTCACTTGCGCTAGGTTCTATGTAGGATAGGTGGTGCTTCAGTTTTAACATAATGTTCCTAGGAACGTGCGACTGTGAAGAGAAGAGTAAATGGTGTGTATATGTATGCGGTGAATGAGTATTTATCTACGGCGTAGCAAAGCTCGATAGTTAAGTTAGAGAAAGCATTATACATTTGTTCTTCCTGACTTACAACCGAAATGGACCAAACATGACAACTGTGACACTACCGATATGGCTGGTACAACGAAATCCACCACAACGATAAACCTTTCGCTGGTGCAAGTAGACTGGTTGAATTTCTTCGCGGAGTAGTAAGATTTGCTTTGCTGTCAATGATGTCGCTGCTGTTAACTTTTAGTTCAGTCGTTGCTGGATGCTCGTCCGAAGAAGGATATGTGCATCTTTCCAGCTCGTTCCTAATGAGACCAGTCTGGTTTGAGTGATATTCTTTATTGCTTCATGGACAGGGAAGAGCTCATGTAGAGGCGAATTCTAGTTGCTACCAGACGTGATACCATGCAGTGGGTGGGAACATGGATGATTTAGGGGATGCTTAAGGCCAATACTGAAAATCTTTTAAATCTGAGTTTTCGAGTATGCGCTGAAAGGTATCCGAGCTGCGTCAAGTCTCTTTTTAGCAACGCAATCCTAAGTTTACCTTTAGTTTTAAGATTCCGTATTATGTAAATATGTTTCTTATCTGTGAGGGTATGTGTAAGCAAGAATAGCAGAGGAAATTTGACTAGTGGATTTAAATATGAAACAAATTAAGTATAACTTTTCAACAGTATTCAACCTTGAAAACAGAAAACATAAGCTTAATAAGCCCCGTGCTGGGATAGCGTGATACTAGGATGTGAGGTTTTTATACTTACTTTCCAGGTGATCAGTTACTACGCAAATAGCAAGCTACTATACAACAGTTGCTTGTCTCTTAGGTGTTTACCTATACTTGTTCGAAATATAGTAGGGATGTTAATAATAGAAGATTAGAATACTACAAAACGCTTCCGTATATATAGAAGGGTGTACACAGGTAGTTTTTTATATACGGAGACAAAGTGAAATAAGATACAAAGGAGCGGATGCGTCATTTGAGATGGAGTCGAAGTTTATTTGCAGATTTGTACGTATAGTCCCAGCTAAACACCTAAAGGCAGCCGCATGCTAAGCTACGCCAATCGTTCTCCAACCAATCAACAACCAATATTGCTATTTACGTTAACCCATTTAATTCACTGCGATTAACTGGTCGAGCGGTGAACAATGCATAATCACTCTATCTACACCAACCACCATTCGCCCTTCTCTTGATATGCGCTTATACCAGCACTAGTAGTCGTGCGTTTTATGTTGTCCTTTCTTCCTATAAAACCACCCTGCATAAGTTGTCTCTGTTTTCACCCATCCTATCATCCCATTATCGCATCAGAAATGGCAGTCTACACTCGGCTTCCCGCCTACCTTACCGAGGTCGATATTATTATCGCAGGAGGCAAGTTAAAGTCCAGGTCAAGTGACAATCATCTTTCACTCCGTCAGTCCGTACTAGAATAGCCATTAATTTGCTTGGTGTAGGTGGAACCGCTGCTTGTATTGTTGCGTCGAGACTCAGCGATGCAGATCCCAACCTGTCAATATTGGTCGTGGAAGGCGGGTCAAATAACTTCAATGACCCTACCGTGACGAACCCGCTGCTCTTCCTCGGCCATCTGGCTCCTACGAGCAAGGCAACTCTGTTCTATACAGGCACTGCAGAGGCACAACTGGGTGGCCGGCAGATTGTGGTTCCAGCAGGCGGAATTCTTGGAGGGGGATCATCTATCAACCTCATGATGTACAGCCGGGCCCAGCGATCGGACTGGGATGCTTGGCAAACGGCGGGTTGGTCTGCTGACGAGATGATTCCATATCTGAAAAAGGTATCATCCTATGTCTACTGGTTGTAATTCTAAACCAACTGCTAAATAACCTTTGCAGCTTGAGACCTACTATGGACCTGGCTCAAAAGCTACCCACGGCTCCGATGGTCCAACTCTGATATCTAGCGGCACGTTCCGTGTAAACAGGTCCGAGGATGACTTCATCCAGGCAGCGAAGCAAGTCGGCATTTCCGAGATCGTGGACTTGCAGGATCTAGATTCCAACAATGGTGTCCAGCGCGCCTTGCGATTTATCGGCCCAGATGGTAAACGTCAGGACACAGCCCACAAATATCTGCATCCCAGACTCCAAGACGGCAAACACCCAAACTTGAATGTTCTTGTGGAATCTCAAGTATTGCGGGTCTTATTTGAAGGCAAGAGAGCCTCTGGCATCGAATATCAGCCCAATCCAGCTTTTCAGAATGGTACTATCAAGCAGTCTATCAAAGCGAGGAAAATGGTTATCGTTTCCGCGGGTGCTATGGGAACACCACTTATACTTGAACGATCGGGTATAGGGAACCCTGAGATCTTGAGCCGTGCCTCAGTTCCGCTTGTTGCAAGTGTTCCAGGAGTTGGTAACGAGTATCAAGATCATCATCTGCTCGCATATCCCTATCAGACCAACTTGTACCCTAACGAGACGGTGGACGCCCTTGTCGGTGACCGCCTTGACGTTGGTGAATTGATCGCGACTAATGCAAGAATCATGGGCTGGAATGCACAAGATCTAACTGCCAAACTTCGACCGAGTGATGCAGAAGTCGCTGCACTAGGCCCAGAGTTCAGAGCAGCTTGGGATAGGGACTTCAAGAACAACCCAAACAAACCACTGATGTTAATGTCCCTGGTAAGCGGGTAAGAACTCCAACTTTCTTCGAGCTACATACATATATTCTAACCAAAACCAGATTCCCGGGCGATCCAACCGGAATTCCAATTGGGCAATATCTTTCCGTGTCGACTTTCTCCGTGTATCCCTATTCTCGCGGTCACATACACATCACAAGCACCAACCCAAGCGACCCAATCGACTTCCAAAGCGGATTTTTCCTCAACCCCGTCGACATCACAAAGCACGTATGGGCATACAAAAAACAGCGCGAGATCATGCGTCGCACGTCAACATACCGAGGCGAGCTAGCCATAGGCCACCCTTCATTCGCGGCCGGCTCTGACGCTGCGTGTATCACGATCGACAAACCGCTTGCAAACGTGCAAGACATCAAGTACACAGCAGAAGACGATGCTGTTCTCCACAAGTGGCTGGTTGAACATGTCAGCACGACTTGGCACTCCCTCGGTACGTGCAAGATGGCGCCGCTGGCACAGGGGGGCGTCGTGGACCCGGAGCTCGCTGTCTATGGCGTCGAGGGGCTGAAGATTGCGGACTTGAGTATCCCGCCTGGAAACCTTGCTGCCAATACCGCGGACTCGGCATACGCGATTGGCGAGAAGGCAGCGGATATATTTATCAAGGAGCTCTGTAGCTAAGGTGTCGTGGACTATTCCCAATCGGGCTATATATATCGATTCTGCTAGTGGAGCAATTGATACTATGTCACATTTTTTTCTTCTCACTTCTATCTCTATTGGTTGAAGACGCCATGTGGTTCACACTACTTCTAAAGACCGAGTTAAGATGAAGAAGTGTATGTGGCAAAATATCTGGCAACACAAGGGATTTCGTCCGCTCGGTTACTTCATTGCCAACCTCCTTAAGTCCCTATCAAACGGCAACCCAACTATAGCATGTATTAGCTTTTGATCAGTCCGCGGCTTCTGTTTACTCTGAGAAAGCAATAGTTGAGAATAGCGCAGCGTTATTGTCGACGCAGGAACCGTTGATCAGACTGTCATTTCCAGCCGGGAAGGGGATAGAATTTTGGCCTCTTCACCGGGATCCTTGGTATTCCTAAACTTCTACCCTCGGAAAATAAGTACTTATTTTATGGCTAAATAAAGGGCTCGTTTACTGAATCTGCAGACATCCTTGAGATCTTCAGCAATAAAGGAGCTGCTTCTAAGGGGGTTTCGTGCCACCGTATGGTTATACTATCTGATGCCTTTGCGCAGAAAAAATCTTATGTAAAACATAGCTGCATTTGCTCTCGCCGAAGTTTTTGGCTCATTTGAATAGTCGCTTGTAAAACCTGCTTCCCTGCAAGTACTCAACACTAAATTTATGCAGATATTTGCTATTGCTAAGAAAACACCGGAAAGAAATCCTAGCCTCAGACTATACCTGCACCCAGATGTAAATTTAAACAATCGTGAATTTACGAACCTCTTCTCCAGTGCCCCGATTGTACACGTAATCCGGGATGTCAAAATGGTCCGTGGCCCCCTTTCGCTCCGTAGCAAATCGGCGGCAGTCATCTACCAGCTGCACTTGCGAAGATGCTTCCCGGAAATGTCCTGGATTCCATTTCCAATTGCGATAAAGCAGGAAAGTCTCGTTCGATTCGTACGATAAACAGGCGATTAGCTTGAATTCATCGTCTCCAGCAGGCCTCAACAACCACAGTCCACCACCTCGGTGATATTTGGCCGTAAGTATATTGTCCAGTTCAGGACCGTTAACAAATGTCGGCGATGGCGATCCTGCGCCGATATGACCAAGCATGTTTACAACAAGGTCTGTTGGGTAGACATCACATTCGAGTTGCCAGAGCGCCTTACCCGTAAGCGACTCTTTTTCTTCCCAGATGCACTTATCCTCGGCGCGAAGTATTGGGATTACCCTACCACGAAGGATGAGCTTTGTGTAAGGAACTATACCATTCCTGTTGTCTTTGCAGAACTGCTCTCGATCCCCTGGGGAATCCCACGCTTTTTCGATATCCACATCAAAGTCGTCGCGCATCCGATCGTATGGATAATTACTGTTGTATTCCGACCTCCTAAACAGCCTGCCAGCAAGACGCCAATCTATCACCCACGAGGGAAGTGGATGCCCGCAAGCGTTATTATCATCATCACTGGGAAAAGCTTTGAATTTGGCTAGAACGGCGAGACCACACTTCATAAGCGCCGCCCATGTAACGGCACAGAGTATCGAGGTTTGATTAGCAGAGTAATCAATCGGAATAAAGACTTCATGCTGTCTTGCCATCGTCCACTCCTGGATAGTCATTGCCTTGGCAGGAAATTTCGTCATTCCTATAATCCCGTAGATATAGTCTAATGGATTTGTTGCCTTTAGTACACCTGTATCTAATAGTGCCTCGATGAAATCCGGTTGATGGCGATTTTGTTTCGAGAATTGCTCAAAGCAATTAAGATTGTACTTGTGTAGCTGATCCAGTTTGGAGACGGCTTCGAGTTGAGCGCTAATCTCATCTATCCTGCTTGAAGTAGACTTCTTGTCCTTTTTGCCTTGTATTAGGTTGCTATAAGATTGTAACTGCGGAAGCATCGAAAGCAGAGTCGGTTTAGACAGCAAATCCGACCATTCAAACTGAAGATTCCCACAATGAAAGCTTAGCTTGCGAGCAGCAAATATCTCTTGTTGGATCCATATCCGCTCAAACCAGGGCCTTGTGTATAGATACGTCAATCCGGTACAAATGCTCCAAAAGTCCCAAAAGTCGAGTATATTGTCATGTGAAATAAGCCGAGAGATCGATGAAGCTGCAACCAACACATTATCCATATCTGATGAAGCGGCTCCAAGCCAAGCTATCACCCTAGTAGCCTTTTCGTAGATTGTAAGCATGTTCCACACCTGCTTGCTCTTTTCTTCGTTGTCGCTCTGGTTGATACAAATTGCATCCACCCACAGGTACCGGACCTGTTTCTGGGGTCGTCGGAGCGCCCTTAAAGCTTCAGAGAGGCCATTACCGATTGGAAGTTTGGCGCCATTGCATACCATGACCTCTGCGTTCTCTCCACTTCCCCAGGTATAGGAGAGAGCATCATATTTCTCAATACGATCATTTTCGCCGTTGAGCGAGCGAACACCAAGACCCTCATATGTGGGATGCAGAATGTCTGCGGCGTAAAGATCGCACACTAGCAGAGAGTCAGGCACGCCGTGGTCGCCATGGAGACATAATATTCTGGTTTGGTATGGGTTGATCGGACGATATACCAGGTGCGGCTTAGACGCGACGTCCATCCTTGTTGAGTAATACGTGCGAATGCGTGATGCTTCCTGCGCGAGGGGGTTTCGCAATGTTTTGAATACGCAAGCAATATTGCGAAGACTATAGAGATTGATGATGGCTAAGGTTATATCTTTATGTGCAGCCCGGAGATGGCTGGGGCTGCAGCCAGCACGGTGGTGGATGTGGTGGTGGTGATTACCC
>QGMG01001057.1:0-13043 GCA_007825325.1 Lachnellula cervina
CCCCTCTACTGTTTTTATATACTAGCCCTCTACTTAACTGCCTCACTACACTGCACTTGTTTTATATATTATATTACTACTTCTTCTACTATATTATATTTTATATAATTACTTATTATTTATACAGTCTATACTATTCACTTTATTAGGGGCGTTAGAGGCATTTTTCACACAATATATAAGGCTTAGTCCTACAAACTAGGCTTAGTCCCTCAAGTTCCACCTGCATCTATATAGCTATATCTTATATAAATACTACTAAACTGTATTATTATATAGAATTGTATTGCTTAGAGATTCTACTACTATGTGAGCGAAGCTCACCTATATAGGTGTCCCAGCCACCTAAGGTAGCTGGGGGACTAAGCGGTGGCGGGGAGCACAGCTCCCACGTGATCTATATCATGTGACTAGTTGATATTCCAACACTCCCACTCAATATAATACGTGATATAAGAACGTCTAAAGGAGAGAAAGAAGCTCTTATAGGCTAAGCAATATTACTAGTAAACCACAGTCTATTAAAACCACAAGGGATAAAAAGACAAGATTATATAAAAGGTCTAATATGCCAAAGAGAACCTGTGAGAGTGAATAGAAGAGAGAACAGAAAACACTAAAGAACTAAACAGCTAAATAGCATAGAACAGTAGAGTCCAGCAGTAGTAGTACTATAAAGTGGCTTAGTGAACACATAAGAAAAATAAAACAAAGTGCAATGCCCGAGGCAGAATATGCAAGAATCTAATAAAATGAGTGAAACACTATAATCTCCCCTTCGGATAATAAATATTCCAAGCTTTCCAAGCTTCCAAGCTCCTATAGCTTCTATGCTCTTATATTATTCAACTCCCACAGCATTGCGGAATGCCTAAAAGGGATTGCGCGCTAGTGCCTTAGTGAGACTATTAGCTACCATCTCCGAGGTGTGGATATATTTTAGCTCTATAGTGCTATCTATAAGCTTCTCTTAAACAAAATAGTATTGCATTTTAATATGTTTTATCCAATTATAGAAGATATTATTCTTTGTAAGCGTAATAGCGCCTTGGTTATCACTATAGATAAGAGTAGCGCCGAGGCCAGGGTCCTTATCTGTATCGATTTGGCATAGAAAACGCTATAGCTAAATAGCTTCTTTTATTGCGTTTATCTAACTAATATACTTGGCTTCGCAGAATAAGAGAGACACTATAGCTTAGCGTTTAGACGACTAGGAGATTGCGGCCAATCCCAAATTAAACATATAACCCGATATAGACCGGCGGGTATTATAATCGCCTGTATAGTTGGAATTAGTATAGCCTATAAGAGGGCTAAGGGCCCCGCGGAATACTAAGCTAAGTGATATAGTGCCTTTCAAGTACCGGAAAATTTTCTTTATAAGGCCTATATAACTTTTATTCGAGTTAGTAAAGAACTGCGAGATTACTAAAATAGTATATATAATATTAGGCTAAGTGCTAAGCATAGCATATATAAGAGAGCCTACTACTAATTAATATTCGCAGCAAAAGGTAGCTAGAGAGATATAGTCCTTTATAGAAGGTAGCGGGTAGGTATATATGTCTATTAGAATGTTTACTCTATTATAGTCTAATATATTATAATCCTTAAGGATCTTATTAATATAGGCTTCCTAATATAGCTAAAGGATATAGTAGGGGCGGTTGCAAATAACTTCTATGCCTAGATAGAAGTGATAGGCGCTAAGATCTATTATCTTAAAGCGGTTAGACAGGGCGTCTTTAAGAGCTTAAATGTCCGGTTTGGACTCTCTAGTAATAAGAAGGTTATCTATATAAATAGTAATAATAATACTATTCTTAGTAAAGATAGAGGCATCTGCATTAAGGGGGTGAAAGCTAATAGCCGAGAGGAAGGTGGTAAGGGTATTATACTATATATAAGGGGACTATTTTAGACTATAGAGGGCTTTCTTGAGCTTTGCAGTTCCTATAATGCTATAGCTAGTAAGCAGCTCGATCCAAACCTCTTCTTTAATATTACTATAGAGAAATGCAGTCTTAATATCCATTTGTTTGATTTCCTAATTATATATAGCTATAAGGGCAAAAATGGCTTTATATAATATAGGCTTAACTACTAATGCAAAGGTTTTATAGAAGTTAAGTCCCTTACACTATTTAAAACCCTATATAACCTATTAGGCCTTATACTAGAGGATTTCGCCCGTAGCACTATGTTTTACCTTAAAGACCCACTTTCCTAATAGGGCGGACTGTCTGCAGGGGACAGTTTAGACCTCCTATATATTATTTTCCACTAAGGAACTATATTTATCTTTAATAGCAGCTTTCTAATGCTTCCACTATAGGCTATTTATAGCTTATTAGAGTGATTTAGGCTTAAAGAGCTCAGGTGAGTCCATATAACTAAGAAAAGAGAGTAGAGACAGCTTAAAGAAAGAGGAGATATAGGTAGGGACAAGAAACAAATTATAGGTATTAATTTTAGCCTTGTAAGGCACTAAGGTGGCGGCTATTCTATAGTGAAGAGGATCTAGCAATAATAATTCAGGCCGTAAATTAGAGTAATAGAAAAGGTCGATACAGTTAATATCCTCGTCTTAGAATATATAGTCAGGTTTAGGCGTCTTAGAGCAATATGCTCTCAGCGCAGGAAGCATCTCAAAACTATTACTTTTAGGTTCTTTGTCTTTTATAGTAGCTGGATGGATGTATTTGGGCATAAGGTGCTCTTTATTATTAGGTTCTAGGGTATACACAAGGCGCTCTTTATCTAAAGCATTATAGATATTATTATTTTTAGCGTAGCCAATGCTATACGTATCCCTTAGATAGGGGTCGCGGCCAGCTAGAGGGCTGCTCTAGAATGCGGCTTTATTTAGATCAAGTGATGCTAATCGCAACCGCGTATATTGGTGCGCATATAACTGCAAAGGCTGTATAAGCAAATGCAAGGGGATTAGTACTGACTAAGGGGCAGGATTCTAGGAATAGGCAGGTGGTGCCGGAATAGAGGCAGGTGGGGCCGCAAAAGGGGCAATTAGAGCCGGTATAGCCGAAGGATTTTGCAAATTAGAGGGGTTCACTAGAGAAAAGGGCTATAAAGGCAATGCTGTACGCGAAGGGATTAATAGATCAATAGGCGTAGGATTAAAGGGCGTAGGTAAGTATATAGGACCGAGGGGTGCCTTGTTATTAAAAGCAACAGGAAACAGAAAGGGGTTATTAGCAAGGCGTTTGCGTTTTAGTAAAGGCAATAGGTTAGATAGGGGGTAGGAAATCGGCATGTAGGGCACCAGCTTTGCAGGCTAGATTGGATTAGAGAAGTGATTAAGAGATAAGTTATAAATCTTCTCCTTCTAATTCTTATTATTATATTGCTTCTATAGTATGCATTTAATAGTCTTAATTGCAGCACTATAGGCAATACAGCTATTAGGTTTTATAATGCGGCAAATTGTATTACTATTATATCCCACAAGGATGCTAGTAGTTATTATATCCCGGAACTTCTTAGTTTTGCCGAGGTTATTATAATAAATAATTAACCTAAAGATATTAATATAAGAGTACTAGGGGACATATCTATAGAAGGCTTTAAATAGTGATTTGCAAATAACTAAGTAGATGCTATATATATAGAGGTACGCTAAGTGCTTTATAGCCTCAGGCTAGTATTTAAGGGGCAGGCTAGCATACTTAAAAAGAGGAGCTGCTTTATACTAAATCGTTTAACTAAGGCGCTCTATAGCACTATTTATTTGCAAGGTATATAGTTTAGTATCCTCCTATAGAATGCCGTTTTAGAAGAGGTGTTATTATAGTTATCCAGCTATATATTCCCCTCTACTATTAGTATACATCTAGCAAATTGTCTAGCTAAGGTCTAGACGCTCGAAATGCTTCTAGAAGTAGATAAAACAGTCTATAACTTCACTCTTAGCTTTTATGCAATACACTACTGCAAGCTTAGTCTTATTACACTTAAATGTAATAAAGTAGCGCGAACTATTAAAGCCTTTTACAGGTAAGGGACCTACTATATTAGAATGGATTAGAGCTATTAGGTGCTCCCCTAGAATAATATAATAATTATATAATCGGCGCTTACCCTTTTAAGTGAGACAGATATTATATATATAGGCGTCTAGCAGTCAAATCACTATAAAGTTAATATTATCTATAGTTGCCCTAAGCTGATCAAGGGCTTACAGGCTAATATAACCTATATATTAGTGCTATAGCATATAATTCTATAAGATAGTATAGGCCTAAGAGGTATACTTTAGATGCTTAGTTGGTAATAGCTGCAAATGCATTACTGGGAGAGCAATATATAAAAGGAGAGGGCGGAGCGCTAGGCTGCAGTGAGGGAAGGCGCAAATGAATAGATGGGCCACTAAGGGCAAGAGGGTCTATAGGGCACAGCCCAAGTGAAAGGGACTATATAGATCACAGTCTAAAGGAGAAAGGGAACAGTAATACAAGTGAGAATGCAATAAGGCAATAGGGGACCAAGAGATTGGTAGAGTAGTCGGCTAAACAGGGGAATAGTTCAGGAAATGGGCCGTAGAATGACCGTCTGAGGGGTCCATTGGACGAAGGGAATAGTAAGGGGCGGCAGAAGGAGGAGGCAAATGCAATAACCAAGACTAAGACCGAAACATCTAATGCCTTACTACTATAGCAATGCTAGGGGCGTAGGCCAAGAGTTATTTGGTTTGCTTAAGAAGCTAAAGGCTATTAGAGGCAGGAGTAGTCATCTTAATATTACTAGTAGTCTATAAAATGAGGTCCTTTATAATAGAAATATTAAGATCCTATTAGAAGAGCTACAAGAGTAAGATAAGATTAAATGCGCCTATAGCTAGGCAGTACTTAACATTTAAGAGGCATAGGACTATAGGCCGGCCATTTTTATCTAGAATTAGAATATAAACTATACTAATGCCCTTAAACTTAATAGCACTACTAATACTACTATAGGTTCTATAGTTACCTTCCTTTATATCTATAAAGTATTTGCAATTGCCTATAGTATAGTTAGTGCAACTAGTGTCTATAATCTATTCGTTTTAGAGGGCCTATATAGGGGCAACAAACCTAGTATCTATAGAGAGAAAGGTTAAGAGACTAGCTATAGGCTAGCTAATTGCAATATAGACAGCAACTATTAAGGCGGTAGCATCCTTACTCTCCTCTAGTTCTAGCGTCTTAGTGCAGGGCTTCTTAGCCTAATAGCCACTACTACTATTGCATTATCTGCTACTATAGTTGCTACTACATTTATGCTTACTATTACTATTATTTTTAAAGGCCTTCTTAAGTTTAGAGAACTTCTTCTAGCACTTATCTATAGTATATTGCTTGTATAAGCAGTTAGTATAGAAGTTATAGTTGCCTATCCTTTTATAGACCTTAGAATGCATATAGTGGGTTTAATTTGGCTAATAGTTATTAGTCTAGCAGTTATCTAACTAATAAGAGGCAATAAGTGCAGTATTCAAGCTAGAAGCTATTAGTATCTCTTAGTTATAGACCTTTTATATTAGGGTAGACCATTCTATAATAGACTTGTTAGTAGTTAGCAGGAGATTATATATTTGCATAAATGTAGAGACAAATAAATTATAGGCAGAGCCGAGTCCCTTAAGCATTTTCTAGATCACTTAGTATTTAGTAAAGGCGGCAGTAGAGTAGAAGTCTTTTAGTTCTTAATTAATTTGAACAATTTAGCCTATAAAGGCTAAAGTGTTCTTATAGTTAGTAAGGGTAAGGCGGTACCATTTCTGGTTTAGTTCCTTAAGCTATCTAGTCCCCTTGCTATAGCATTCCTCTAGCATCTCAAGGCACTTATAAGCTAGGGTGCAATTGGCTATCCGCGTTTTATTATTCTCCTCTAGCTAGGCATGCAAGGCACCCACACCACTTAGGTGATTTTATATCCATTAAAGTGAGGCATAGTTATAGGCTCGCTTATTAGCCCTATACTTAGACTAGTCATTATAGTGATTTTACAAATCTATTGCGGTAGGGTTCTTAGAAAGGGGTGGAACCTCTATAGGAGCTATAGGTTTAATAGCATTTTTATTAAGTATAGACAAGAGGCGTATAAGCTAGAAGGCAATCTCTATCTAATTCTTAAATGCAAACCAGTTAGAGCTATTATCTTAGAGAGCAGGAATAATACTTAGGTTCACTAAACTAGTATTCTATTCTAACATTATAGCAAAGTGAGGTCGATCGGCGAGTAAGAAATAATTTTAGCTAGCAGATTATAATTTTAAGACCATAGAACGCGGCGATTTGGCTGGTAATAATATCTGCAAAGAGAGGTAGAGGATACTAAGGCAGCTAGAAACTAAGGTGATATGCGCTGAGGCATAAAAGGTAGAGGCGAGGAGTGCTAAGGCGTATACTAAGAAGGCTATAAAGAGGAAGCCTATAAAGAAAAGGGAGGTTCAGCTAGTAAAGAGCGCTGTGAGGCCTATAGAATGGAAGGTTTAGCCAGTAGAGGTGAGGGCAAAGGCAAAGGCAAAGAATCACTAAAACAAGAGAAGAATGCAAGGGCTTTATCTATTAAACACTAGAGGCGTTGTGCGGAGGGCAAGAGAGACTAGCGCTTGTCTGCAGAGAGGTGCTCGGGCTAAGGGCCTTAGAGGGGTCTGCTGTGATGTGATTCTAACTTAGAATCCGAGTCTAATAAGAGCGTAAACTGCTTAGCTTAGCAGATAAGTTCGCGTAAAATGGGGTATATGTGATGAGGTATACTAGCAGGTAGGGTTTGTGGAGGTGAAGTGCGAGACTCGGGCTGAGGTTTAGATTTAGAGGACTTAAGCTGAGTGAGGGAAGAGATACTCGAAATTGTGATAGGTGAGGCAGGATTCGGATTCTGAGATAGTAGAGCTGTATGATTTGGGTTTTTAGACCGTAGAACCGAGCCGGTTTCGGAGGATTGTGAGGCCGTCCGGGATAGTGAAGGCTAAGTAGGCCGGATGACCACTTGGATTTGTGGTAGAGGGGATCGAGGGACATAGCCAAAGAGGTCTATTGAGCTAGTAGAAGAGAGGTGAGACTTAAAAGTATCTGCATCAGATAAGGAGGTGATGCTAATAGCCGGGTGACCCCTAGGGCAAAAATCGCGGTTAGAGATATTAGCAAACGTGTCAAGTGAGTCTTGGAAGGTGCTTTAGATGTAATAGAACTAATAGGTGAGACTGCGGTTTGAGAGATAGTAGACTGGAGGCTAAGAACGTTCAAGTTAGAGAAGTGACTCTTTTATAAGGGGTGTCTAGTTGTTATTTAAGCGGCAGGCCTGTACAGGTCTCCTAGACTGTAAGGCACTCTATGAACTACTTGTTTGTCCATTAACACCTCTAGTCTCCATAGAAACCATATCTCGGGGTTCGGTCTTGATTGGAGGCATTTTTTGTGATCTGCAGTGGCAGTAAGCTAATTCTCGATAGCGAGATAAGGTAGAGGCTATATAGTCAAAAATTGTGCGGGTGAGGTGTGTAACCAAGCGCGCCAAGGCGCTATTACAAGCCTCCATGCGAGCTTGAGCCGCATGCTAGGACCGATGCGTCACACTAATGGTCAAAACACCACACTAGGCCTTGTATATAGGGGGACTGCGCCGAAACGCCAAGCAACCACGGCCTAGGGCTACAGGCCCGGGGATATAATCGCTGCAAAGCCCCTAAATGCTCCCCTGCTTTGCAGTGAGAGTGAGAAAGGCCGGGGCACGGTTGCGCGGAGGAGTGAGACGGGCAAATTGCTCCCCTAGATGAGAAGGATTAATTGTCCGAGACGGAAATCGCAATTACTGTAGCCGGGTGAGAACCGGAGGATAGTGAGAACGCATGGATTAGTCGTACGATTGCACGGATCTATGCTCCCCTGGAGTGAGAATGGTTGGGATAGAAGTGTTAAGGACATGTATGCCAACTGAAATCTGGGCGCAATGCGAGGAAAAACCCAGTGAAGTAAGTAAAACACGTAGGTGAGTTTGTATAGAGGCAATGCAGCTTGTATACATGGACGGATTTGCAGGGCAAAAGTGACCATTTTTGTGTATATATAACTATAGAGCATATGTTTTGATTTCCTACATGTGATTAGACAGATTCTACATTTAGAGTAGAGATACACTTAGCGGATCTGTATCTCTGCGGAAGAGAGCTTATAACCTGTTATTATATAGAATTGTATTGCTTAGAGATTCTACTACTATGTGGGCGAAGCCCACCTATATAGGTGTCCCAGCCACCTAAGGTGGCTGGGGGACTAAGCGGTGGCGGGGAGCACAGCTCCCACGTGATCCACATCATGTGACTAGTTGACATTCCAACAAACTGCACGACCACACTAGTACGCTAGTGTGCTAGGCCGTCCTACATAGTCTTAGACTCGTACAGGACGTTAAAAGGAATATAATAATAATAATAATAATAACTAAATAACGTTATAGTAATTAGGGTAATTAAGCTCCTAAGGTTTTGGACTATAGCTTAAGTCTTAACTTAGCTGTTTAAACTTCCTTAGGTAATTTACTTAATTTAACCACTATTTGTAACACGATTTGCCCCAAACTTATGCACTATGTTTAGCGTCTTATAAAGCTATATTTTACCGTGATTAGTAATCACCACGATTTTTAAAGGCTACTTAAACGACTTTTTTGGATTTTTTATTTCAAGCTACAGGGGCTGCTGACTCAGCAAAAAATACTTTAGACGCTAGTTACTAGTTTATAATAGTGCACCTCGTCTTATATATAAGTTTAAGCGAAAACGGACTAGTGCTTCGCTTCTTGTAGCTTGTTTTCCCTTAGGGAATCCTTAAGTCTTAACTATGCGTTTTAAGCTTTCCTTAAGCTTTCTTACGCAATTCACTTGTAAATATAGTCTTTTTTGATTAAAAACAGGTTCTTCCCTCTTTCCCTTATAAATTTGCCTATTTAGGCTATTGCGTAGTGTTCTACTACTTACTAGATGTTTCCTTAGTATTATTTACAAATACGACTAAGGTTTCTTATAGCCGCACTTATATATAATAATAAGTACTAAAAACTAGCTTTCCTTATAAGACTAAGCAGTATTTAAGTGTAGTTCACCCTCTCCGAGGATGGCTTCTTAGAACCCACTTTAAATGCTACTAGCGTTATAATCTGAACTAATAAAGAGCAAGCAGCCACTCCTTTTAACCTGACCTATAATAGTGCCTTCCGGGGCCACTAATATAGCGATAAAGTGTGGGCACCTTGGTTTGAGAGTGAATTTGCTATAATACCTATAAATTATATAGGTGACAGACACGTGCAATTATAGCTTCTAGAGGTACTAGCTTATAATTTCACTAGTACTTAGTCTCAGGGACGCAGGCCTCAGGCTTGGACTCTCTATTAGTGAATAATGCAGGATGGGGATATACCTTTAGACGAGACGAAAAGCAGCCAATCAGATGTAGGCTACTACACTTAACGATATTGAATCGATAGACGACACTTAACGATTTTGAATCGGAAGCAGTATAAGGTTATATTGTATATATAAGCCTTATCGCATTGCTACCATATGAAATTTGGAGGAACAGTAGGTAGGTGATAGGCGAAGTCACGTGAGAGACGAATAATATATATGCAATAATAATGAATTGAATGCTTAGCTAGAAAGGTTCTCTAACGAGTGAATCGGACCTCTATTATATACAAAAGAGCGCTATTCTAGCTGCTTCTATAAGTGAGTCATAGTATACATCACATGCTTGATTTGTAAGCGTATACGTAATATATCCCTTATACTAGAAGCTAGTAGAATGCGTAGAATATAGTAGAAGTTATACGAAGTGCATAGCCACTCGGCAAGTACAGTGACCTACGTCAGCCTACATTATAATCGTACGGTGGCCGGAAAGCTCGGCAACCTGTAATATCAAGCTATGCACCGCTATAACTACCTACATACTAAGCCTAATTAGGTTTAAACCATATTTAGTGCTTATTACCATACAATTAACACTATAACTAGAGGGCCAACTAGCTTAAAGCATTGAAATTATAGTGTAAACACGCTTTATATCTTTAATCTTCTAAAAATTATTAAATTTATATTTGTTATAGATAGTTATATACCTCTACTTCTACTTATACTCCTATAGGACTATTAATTTGTTATATGCTGCAACTATAGTAGTATATACTATTAACTTGATTTTATACTTAGCCTTAGCTATAGGATCTAATTATTACTTTATAGAGAGAGCTAGAACTAGTATTAGCTTAATAGGTTTATCTATTATATTTATTATAGTATCTAAATTGTTATACGCAAATACCTCTTCTAACTAGTAGTTAAAGTCCGACTAGTTTATACTATTATCTTTACCTTAGCGGGTGGATATGAGGGCTTAAGACAGTATTAGAACTGCAGTTACAGTGTCAGATGAAATTTGGGTGTCCACGCTATAGTTTCGTCTAATACTATAATCACAATTCTAACACCGTAATTTTATCTAACACTATAACTATAGTGTGATACTATATTACTATAGTAGGGGTATTCTAGGCTCGGATGTATGCATTTTTTTTTTTTCAAAGCAGCGGTGATTGCATTTATATAACTACCCACACAAAAACATCTACAAAAATTTAGCCACCACATCCACCTTTGCACTACCCCCCCTCCCTCCCTCGCTACCCCTATCTATAATCAATCCCTACTCCTCCACACCAGCCCCACCACCAGCCAAAACACCACTAGCTAAAACACTACCACCAAAACACCACCGCACCAACTAACCACTAGCTAACTACCAGCTAACCACCCTCTTATAAAAACTAAATAGCCTAGTCTACTCAAATATACTCCTCATTAACACTCTTACTCACATTCACAATCCACAATTTACGAGGGCAAATTGCAAGGAGACCCACAAAACGCTCTTGGCCCCCAACTAATACTAAGGGGAGGTCTAGAAGATAGTCTCTCTCACCTGTTATAGTAATAGAGGTCACTAGCGCAAACAGATAACAGCTAGCAGGTTCTAAGGTGCTATGCTTATAGAGGAGAATATTATTAATGCGGCCAAAATGGTCCTCTTTACTATACTTAATAAAATCCCTATAGCAAAAGACTATATAATAACCAGAAACCCTATAAATTATATATTAGCAAATATTATATAAAATTGCAATATATAGTAAAAACAGTAGAAAACTAGAGCTAGCAGAGAATAGGAGCTAGCGGAAACTAGTAGAATAAAATAGGGGCTAGTGGAAAATGGAGGCTAGTAGGAAATGGATAGCTAGTAATATATAACTAGTAGAAATGGGAGGCTAGTAGAAAATAGGGGTTAGTAATGCGTGACTAGTAGAAAGTGAAGACTAGTAGAAAATGCAGGCTAGTGGAAAATAGAGGCTAGCAATGCGTAACTAGTAATATGTGACTAGAACTCCTTACCACCACTACTACTACTACTAATACCACTAATACTACTACTACTAAGGCCTTCTAAATACTATATTCTTGCATTACATATAGGTAGAATAGCTAGTATATATTAAAATATATAAGATGCAGATATAATATAAATGTTTTGCTTTATAATACTATAATTTATAGATCTCCTACTCTCTATTCCTTATTATTAATAACCTTATCCCCTAAACAGGAAATCTATATATAATACGACTTGTATAAGCATTATATAAGCGCGGATATCAACTCTATATTAGCTAATTAAGCGGCCAACTAAAATGTAATAGCTAGCAAATGCATATAAATCCCTTAAGCTAAAATAAATCCCTTATACTAAAATGTAATAGCTAGCAAAGATGTATAAATCCCTTAAGCTAATTTGGAATCTCACTTATCTAGTAGCAATCTCACTTGATTGACCTAATCAGATAAAAAATTGCAGGCAACTATATAAGAATAACAAAAAATAATATATAATTAATAGTATTAACTAGTAAGGAGCAACTTTGCTCCGGATCTACAGCCGTTTTTAGTGCTGTTCTTAGTGCTAGGCTAGTAAAAAAACAAGGGGGAATTCTAAAAACTATATAAGCACACCCCCTTTAGCTTTAGTGGGTGCCTTTATAGCTACACCCCTCCTTATACTACTTTATACCTTTCTTGCTAGTAATAGTGTTTATGCTCTTTTATTCCAAATTAGTCCTAGACTGCTACTGCTTTGCAGGTGCATCTCTTTAGTAGTAGTATTATGCTCCTTTTATTCTAAATGCATTCTAGAGCAACTCGCTCCCGCGCGCTATATACAGCCACCTATCCACCCTACACCACTATATATAGAGGGCCGAGCCATTGCTATTATAGCGCTCCCTATATACACACACAGCGCTTACCTCTATGCTAGCCTTGCTTGTATTATAAAGTAATTATTAGGGATATAATAGGCTTATAACTAGGGCTGCTAGTGTTTATATAATATATATTCGATTACTTATATATTAGATATATAAGATAAGGTGTAGGGGGTGATTATTATATTATAGAGTGTATTATTCTATATATCCTCTATAGTCTAGAGCTATAATAATGTTCTGGAAGTGAGGTAGTAAATAAAATAGTAGATAAAATAGTATTAGAGTAGTGTTAATAGCACAAAAAAATAAGGGGTAATAGTAGAAAACAAGCAGTAAAAGCAAAATAGCGACTATAGAAAAAATATAAGAGAGAAGTATATACTAATCAGTAAATGCCATTTTCTTAGCCTACACTAAAGGCTTTTTCCCCTAATTATATATATTAGATTAGTAATAGTTAGAGTTATATGCCTTCTAAAGGCGCTTTAAGAAATTATCTTTTATATTCTTAGAATAACCTAGTAGTCCTAGGGTCGCTCGGACAAAGCTAGACTTAATGCAGCTAATTGCTATAGAGTATATATAGTTAATAGTGTTAATAAGGGGCACTTTATTCTTATTAATAAGGGTTTCAAGGCGATTTCGTATAGTCTCTTACTTAGAATAGAGTAAAATTATATTAAATAGTATAGGGCATTTATATATAATATTCTATAGTAGCGCAG
>QGMG01001058.1:0-13043 GCA_007825325.1 Lachnellula cervina
AAGATAACTAAGAATACTAAACTAAGCTATAATCTTATTAGCTAGAGTAATAGAGGATTTTAAAGACTATTAGATCTAGCTAGAAGCTATTAAATAAAGGATCAAGTTAGTATTAAGTAAAGAAACTACTTTCTTAGTATAATAACTAAAGGTACTAAAGGAAATTAGTAATAGTTTTAAGAATGCCTATTATCTTAATAGAATAAATCTAATATAAGAATAATAAGACACTATATATACTATCTTAGAATAGTTATAATCTAATAAAAGTGATTAACTATAATAAAAATAAAGAAAGAGAAGTGGTTTTAAAGCTATCTACTCCTTATATAGATTACTATAAAAGTAGGAGAGGATTTGTATATAGATAAAGACTTGATTTTTGAGGTTCTACGGAAGCCTTGCAGAGGTAATCACTAATGCTGACTAAGACTACATAAGTGGAGTTCTATCACTTGTTCCAAATCTCGCCTCTACAGTACTACTGTACTATCTCACCTAATCGATATTTTTACTAGTACCTTGCCTGCGAATCGCATGGCTGTGCCTGGTCAGGTTCAAACTTTAGGAAGCATCGGATTTCAACATTACCATAGACTAGGTTTAGAGGGCTCCCTTCAGGCTTCAGGGGAAAGAATGCGGGGAAACATGTGGGGAAAGCATGGTTCCCTTCTGCGGCCGTGCACTCGGCAGTTTAAATGGTGCAAAACAGGTCGAGAATTCAAGTATGATCTTCACCAGCCAATGTCAAACTCAAATGTCAGATGCTTCCTCGGCCCTACCCAAACCAAAATAACAAATGTTGTTCCTCACCTCACCTCGGCCCCAGTACCAAGGGCAATTGTTGTTTTTGGACTCCTGGCGCATAAAAGGATTGCAATGACTCCAAAATCCGCTTCTTCTTTGAGGCGGCGGGTATTAAATCCTTCATCGTCAAATCTTGCATAGACACTCACTCGGTCATAATGGCGAAATTCACTCTTTTCTTCGTTGCAGCAATAGCTTCCTTTATATCAGCATCAACAACAACGCGGGCAAAACGACAACTTGACGGTCCCCTTGCTGGCCTTGAAGGGGACCTCGCCACAGATCAAGAATTTGATTACATTGTCGTAGGTGGTGGAACCGGAGGATTAACTATAGCAACTCGTCTAGCAGAGGACACAAATGTCACCGTTGCTGTCATTGAAGCCGGCTTACTATATTCAATCACAGACCCTCTTGAAGTGCTGCCAGGGGGAGATGTTACCTTCGTGGGAACAACAGAGAGTCTGCCGACAGTGGACTGGGGTTTCTTCACAACTCCGGATCCAGCTTCTGAGAGCAAAAGAAGATCTTATGCAAGAGGGAAATGTCTGGGTGGCAGGTAGGGTATATCTACAATGCCAGAACATACACCTGACTCAAATAGTTCTGCACGGAATTTCATGATATACCAACGACCCACAGTTCAAGCTTTGAATAGGTGGGCAGATGAGGTTGATGATCAAAGTTGGGTGAGTAGTTTACACTTCTAGACCACCTGACATTGGAAACCCTAACATTATTCAGTCCTTTGACAACTTTCTTCCCTACTACGAGAAAAGCCCCAAATTCACACCGCCAGGTGACAAGAGAGCCTCTAATGCAACGGCTCTGTACACTGATTCTGCATTCTTACCTACCGGCGGCCCCCTCAAGGTCTCTTATCCGAATTTTGCTCAGCCTTTCTCTAGCTATATGCAAGGGGCTCTTAACGAAATTGGAATTCCTACGATACAGGACTTCAATAGTGGTTCATTACTTGGATGTCAATACTGTTCTACCACTATCAACCCGGACACTGCACAGCGGGATTCGTCACAAACCTCTTTCCTCAATGCTGCGGCTAACCATTCTAACCTGAATGTATTCTCTGGCACAATGGGAAAGAGTATTGTTTTTGATAGCAATAAGAAAGCAACCGGCGTAGTGGTAGAGAGTCTTGGAATCTCATATACCCTTCAGGCGAACAAGGAAGTTATTATTTCTGCGGGGCCGTTTCAATCCCCGCAGCTATTGATGGTGTCTGGCGTTGGACCTTCAGACCAGTTGGCACAACTCGACATCTCCGTGGTTTCTGACCTTGCAGGTGTCGGGCAGGGTATGCAGGACCACATTTTCTTCGGTCCAGCATACCGAGTAAACATGCTAACCTTCACTGAACTTGCCAATGTAAGTACTCCGCAACGCACTCGGACAAACATGACTGAGAATATATAGAACCCCCTCTACTTAGCCGCGGAGGTCGCTGTTTGGGCGGCGAACCAAAGCGGACCTCTTGCCAACCCTGTAGCCGATTTCTTAGGGTGGGAAAAAGTCCCTGATGATCATCGCTCGTCATTTGATTCCTCAACTCTGAGTGATCTCTCTACACTCCCCGATGATTGGCCCGAAGTTGAATACCTATCTGGTGCAGGCTACGTTGGCAACTGGTCATCTCTACTGTTTGACCGTAAGTGGCAGAATCCAGTAGTCCATAACATTCAAATACTAAGCTAGCCTAGAACCCAAAGATGGTTATCAATATGCCACAATACTAGCTGCCTTAGTTGCACCTTTCTCCCGGGGAAATATCACACTTACCTCTAGCGATACAAATGATCTGCCGATTATTAACACTGCGTACTTGGAGTCTACAACTGACCAGCAAGTCGCAATCGCCGCTTATAAACGCATGAGAGAAGCATGGAATAGCACTTATATGCAACAGGTTGTGATCGGTGACGAGTACTTCCCTGGGCTTGCAGTTGAGAGCGACGAAGAAATCTTGAGTACAATCAAAGGCAGCTTGCAAACTGTCTGGCATGCAAGCTGCACCTGCAAGATGGGCAACAGTAGCGATGCAATGGCAGTTGTGGATAGTCATGCTCGGGTGTATGGTGTGCAGGGTGTACGGGTTGTGGATGCGAGTGCGTTTCCGTTTCTACCACCAGGCCATCCGCAGAGTTCTGTTTGTGAGTGGTCTTACTTCTTTTTGCTGTTGTATAGTTAGACTTAACGCTTTTACTGACTTTACGGCTATAGACGCTTTGGCTGAAAAGGTTGCGGATTTAATCAAAAATGGGGAGTGAAGAGAAGCACGTATTTGTCCCATTTGTTTCATTTAAGTAGTATTGGTCAATGGCACAAAGAAAGAGTATATGGAATTATTACTAGCCATTTTCTGTAGTCTATACAAGCAGTTGCACGCCTGGCTTCAATCAAATAAGCCCGAGTACCCAACTTTCCTTGTGAATGTACTGTACAATGCCATGGCGTGTACTATATGCAGCTAACTATTTTACTCGGGTCACCGAGAAAACATTAACAGGCCAACCAGATAACTATATTAAATAAAGGAGCAATACTGATTAGTTTGCTCCCCCTGGTTTCTCTGCCGGAAGCATTTGGAACAACCAAAATTCATGTTACTATTTGTAATGCTTGATCTTATATTCACAATTAATACACAATAAAGTTTAGAGCTTTACAATCTCTCGAGAACGAACTCAAGTTTTGGGAACTCGAGTACCTATTAGGTACGACAGTAGCTTTTCAGATGACCTCTTGTCTAGATTTGCATGTCTCCCGAGTCCCGAGTCATGACAATGAGCCGGCACTTGGCACCTACCAGGGTTGTCAGGGGGGACAGCCATGTGATACGCCGAGATATTAATCTGTATTGATTACGACACCAAATTTGAGGATCGGCAAAGTTGTTCCTGACCGGGGCAGCATAAAGTTGTCGATCCTTCGAGGCTAATCAAATGTAACAGGCGCTCGGGAATTACCTGTCATAAGGAAAAGGAACTCAAACTTTATAAAATTTGATAGGAGCAGAGAAGTACGCCTTGACCTTAACTTTATAAACCAAGTTCCAAACGGTTTCGATTAGTTATTGTGAACTTATTCAATGTTAAACATTAGCGAGCACGCGCTTATGATTTAATTACAGTGATACTCGCACAGGGGTAAAGAATATTACCGCGGTAGAAAAGGAGCAAGTTCTTTCCAACCTGAAATGGCAATATCTTTACGCCGATTTATTTCCAATTGCTGAATACCAGTAAGTACTAGGTATACTGATCAGCTTTCGGCTCGCGAGTCCCTTGAACTTTCAAAGAGCAGCATGCCCTCTAAAAAACCCCCACTGACATTATTTACCCCTGTATTACTGTAAGATTGAATAAGGTACTTGTGCAATTAAAAGTGCCGTTGCGAGCCCCGCCCCGCCCCCCCCTCCGTCGCCGAGGTGTACCCCGCCTTTATCCTGCTACTGGTAGTAGGAAATTTAAAAAGAAATTGCAACAGAATTTGCTGCCATTTTGTGAACATGTGCTCTGAATGGGGGGAATATAATATGAGGAAGAGAATTTGGTTGAATGTGGTTGTTACTGTTTAAAACCTGGATTGAAGTTTTAACTGGATTGAAGTGTTAACTAGCAAACATGCTATTACCTCAGATTGCATGGTTTTACACGATATTCCTATCCATTCTATGCATCACTTCAGCATCGTCACAGTAAGTCAAGCTCTTGCCTCCGCTCGTCTGTATCATTGGACTGGAATTGGTTCAAGAATTATGTATTTTCAAGGATACTTCTTGAGGCTTAACCAATGAATGCTGATTCCCACATAATAGCAATGTCCTGCATCAGCGAGCGACAAGGACAACGAATTCGACAGAATATGAGTACATCGTCATTGGCAGTGGCGCTGGAGGTGGTGTCGTCGCAGCCCGACTCGCACTTGCGGGGCACAGCGTATTGTTGATAGAAGCGGGCGACGACCAGGGCGCGAATTTCAACTACACCATTCCAGCGTTCCAGGCCAAGTCAACCGAAGACTCGGTCATGGCATGGGACTTTTGGGTTAGGCATTATGAAGACGACGCACGCCAGGAACTGGACTACAAGCTCACATATACAACTCCGGATGGCGCTGAGTACACCGGCTTGGACCCTCCAGCCGGATCCACCATCAAAGGTGTTCTGTATCCACGTTCAGCGACCTTGGGCGGCTGCACAGCTCATAATGCATTGGTTGCCGTTTATCCCGACCAGGATGACTTCCAATACGTGGCGAACCTGACCGGAGATGCCTCATGGAGTCCCGATAATATGCGTGAATATTTTGTCAAAATGGAAAAGAACGAGTATCTCTCCCCTCTTCTCAACCCAGGCCATGGCTTTGACGGATGGCTCAGTATCGACCTAACGCCAGCAACGCTTGCACTCGAAGACAGCAAGCTTTTGAGTATGATAGAGGGTGCCATTGAGGCTCTTGGTGGCTTGACGAGCACCATAATCAATCTCGCATCGTTTCTGGCCGGCGATGCAAACTCCAATTCTACCACTAGAGACAGCACTCAAGCCCTCTATCAGATCCCACTTTCTACGATGGATGGTTCTCGCAATGGCGTTCGTGAATTTCTCGTCTCCGTTGCAAATGCAGCAAATGCAGATGGTTCGCAGAAGTACCCGCTTGATATCCGCACGAATTGTCTTGCTACTAAGGTCGATTTTGACACATCAGGCCCAACACCGACAGCCACCGGTGTATCTTTCCTCGATGGTACCAGTCTCTACCGTGCTGATAAACGAGCAGGCCAGGCATCGGCAGGGACACCTGGTAGTGCAACAGCGTCCCGTGAGGTAATTGTTGCTGGCGGCGCCTACAATTCTCCCCAGCTCCTCAAACTCAGCGGTATCGGACCTGCTGAAGAGCTCGAGAGCTTCAACATTTCTGTGTTGAACGACCTACCCGGTGTTGGCACGAACCTGCAAGACCATTATGAAGTATCTGTCCAAGGTCAGACCACGTCCAACTTTAGTGTCCTTGATGGCTGTACGTTTGACTGGTCCCAGCCGGATGAATGTCTTGAGAAATGGGAGGCGGGTACGGCTGCTGCTACACGAGGGACATACGTAAACGACGGTTTCGTAGCTGCCATGTTCATCAAGAGCAGCGACACCCCCGACGGCAATTATGATGAATTTGGATTTGGCGGGCCAGTGAACTTCCGAGGCTACTTCCCCGGCTACTCTGTCAATGCAACGGATGAGCATAACTGGTGGACCTGGGCCTTACTTAAATCACACCCCCGCAACCGTGCAGGAACCGTTAAACTCGCCTCTGCTGATCCCAGGGATACTCCCAATATCACGTTCAACTACGTAAGTTAAGCAATTTAATCTTCCTTTCTTTGTCTTTTGCTTACCCCGTGCCAAAGTTTGATACAGGCTCCGGTGATTATGCAGCGGATCTCGAAACCATCACCGAGTCCATCGAAATCGCCCGGTACGCTTTCGGAAACCAGAGCGTGCCATTCACGGAGATATTGCCGGGCTCGTCGGTGCAGTCTAAGGAAGACATCGAAGACTATATCAAAAACACTGCGTGGGGTCATCATTGCTCGTGTACGTGCCCTATTGGCGCTGATGACGACCCAATGGCGGTGCTTGATTCAAGCTTTCGGGTGCGTGGGGTGTCAGGCTTGCGCGTTGTAGATGCTTCGGTATATCCCAAGATACCTGGGACATTTACGATGTTGTCGACTTATCTCGTCGGCGAGAAAGCAGCTGATGTAATATTGACCCAGTTGAACGCAACATCAAAATCCTAGACGTATACCTTCTAGGCCTTCAAGTGCCAATTGCTACCATATTCCACCTCCAGTTCATATTGATCAATGTGAAAAAACATTAAACGTGAACGTAATTGCATCTCTGCTTTTGTGATATCATGAGATCTAAAGCGTCAGCAAGCGCTCCTAGGAGAAAGGAGCACTGCAAGGCTTGTGTGCACCTAACATGGGCCTAAGCCGGAGATGGAGACGAATAGAAAGTGTGTAAACAAAGGCAGCCACAAGATTGGGGATTGAATGGAAGGGGGGTAGTTTCAACGGGGTGAAGATCCTGAAGATCAAGGGAGACAACACGGAACTTATAACTGTCGAGGGAAATGAACAATCAGCGAGAATAAGGTTGAAGCTTTGATGACTCCAAGATCCGGAACAAGAAAAATCAGCCGCACAAGCCACGCAGTACGCCTTGACAGAATTTATCTCATTTCTTCCTTCAAGTCCGAGGCAACCATACTATGGTGATTCTTTAAGGAAGATTTTCCTCCTATCGCCTCTCTGGAATCTTTGGGAATATACTCAAATCGTAACCATTTCCCTTTGCCAGGCCTCTCTTCCAAGCATCCCTAGCATAAACCCTTGCCAGCCAAGCATCCAACAATGGATAATCAGCCTTCAGATCAGCCCAATTTCGCTGCTTCACCATGCTCGTTTGAAACTCCAGCAGGATATCAGCTCGTCCCGGGTGCTCTCCCATAAAGTATCCCCCCTTTGGACCATTCTTCAATTCGTACTCCAGATCTGCCAAAACAGACCAGTACGCCTTGCCAGAAGACGGGAAATTCAACCCCGCGTCTCCAGCCTTCAACACGCCCCAATCAAACATCAGCGCCTGGCCGTGCACACGATTGAAGTTTGTGGAGTTGATAGAGACGAGGATCTCGTCGCGGATCCAGTCCCCGTTCTTCAGGCCAAACTTGTCTTCGGTGTCAAAGGTGCGGATGAGGTACGTGACAATGGCGGACGATTCGGGGATGGGCCGGGAGCCATCCTTTGCGCCTGTGATGAGGAGGGGGGCTTTGCCGTAATGGCCTGCAGCAACGAGGCTTGGTGGGGAGCGGTAGGGGGCGGTGGGGTGATTCGGCGGGTTTCGCTCGTGGGAGATCAGGTTGTAGTCGATGTTGAGCTCTTCGAGGAGCCAGAGGATACGCTGGGACTGGGAGCACTGGGAGTCGCGGGTTAGCGTATGGATTGGGTGAAGGGAGGGGAGTGGAGGGACAGATGCTCACGTTCATGTGGTGGAGGGTGGGCTTGTTGTCTGCCATTGTAAAAGATTCGTAGTATATACGGGAAAAGGAGATAGACGTCGAAGGTAAACGGAAATGGAAAGTGAGAGTGAGAGAAAAATGAGGGAGAGCTCGCCTTTAAGCAAGTTCACCTACCTTTGATCCCCACACCATCTGAATCTGCTGTATCTACTGATTATGACGGTAGAGAGGGGGGTATACTGTGGAGCGGGTTGGAGTTGTGGACGGTTAGGTCGGCAGACGCTGGTGGACGCTTCTGCGCATTTACATCTTGGTTGAAAGGAAATCAGCGCTATACTCCCAAAACCGCTTCCGGCCCTTACTACTGGCGAGTTTCAGCGATTTCGAGGTGATGGAATTGGAAGGAAATGGCCGCATTTTCATGGGGATTCAGCAAATTCCTGTTCGCTGAATGCGGCCATAGCGAAAGAAAACACCGAAAACACCCCGCATTTTTAAGCTTAAACCTCGGCATTGATGATACGGCACTAGTACAAGTTTACCGATTAGAAATCGAGATTCTAGATCTATGTGATTTATAAGTTTACGGAGTAGCATTTGGTTTCAGGTTAGGTAGATGTAGCTGGGCACTTCCTGCGCATAGTAGATACTTAGCATCTGGCACTTACGCACGTGACCCAATCGTGACTTTACATCCGTGATGTAACGGTTAGTAATTTCGCTTCTATATTTAAACACTGGAGATATTTAAAAGCATATACAGAAAAGCTTTTCTATTCCTTTGGATTATTTTCCATATATCAAGTCAGGCTTTTATATTATATACTTTGGATTGGTTCTATATTAGTGCTAATTTCTACCGATACCTTTCTTTTCTAATAAACGGTGGTGCGGGAGGCTACCCCCGACAAATCCTTAAAATCTCCCGAACTCCCCGATTGGCTGAGTTCTAAAGAGGGGGACAAGTCGGAAGAAACCCACTACACGCAAATCATTCGTTGCTATGTGGTTGCTGGGTATGTTTTACTATATAAATAGAACTTTTTTAAGTACTCACGGACCGGAAATCCATAAAAAGTCCACCTTTTATACTTGCAGACGCGTCCCCCCCTTTAAGAGGGATCGATGCCCGAACCACAGACTCTTTTAGATCCAGAATTCTCAAAACACTCTTCATCGCTTTTTCATCTCTACAAGAAGGCGTTTGACTCACACTATGGCGCTACCACCAGTATCTAAAGCCTTTCCCGATACTCCTCAGACTTCGGGTCTCATGGCTCCATGTCGCTTCGAGGGGGAAGTTCGAAATCTTGAGATTGTGGGATCTATACCAAAAGGGATTGATGGGACGTTCTACCGTGTGATGCCTGATCCACAATTTCCTGCATTCATTGGAGATGATCCTGTATGACATCTCACCTCCCTTTCCCTAAGTCTCCATTCTTGAACATCAAAGAGAGCCTACGAGCACTGGCACCCCTAAGTTACTAATACTTGGCCATAGTGGTTCAACGGAGACGGCAATGTCGCTGCCTTTTGCATCACGGACGGCGAGGCGCACTTCAAACAGAAATTTGTGAGGACAGAGAAATTTACAAGAGAAAGAGAGGCACACCGAGCCTTGCTAGGTAAATTCAAGACCGATGTCACTCATTTCGAGATCAGCGTAAACTTACACTTACACAGGAAAATACCGCAATCGTTTCACGGACGCGGTATCTTTCAAAGTTCGCTCCACTGCAAACACCAACATCGTGTACTTCAGGGATAAACTTCTTGCCTGCAAGGAGGATTCACCACCGTATGCCATGAACCCTATGACATTGGAAACCCTTGGCCTGTACGACTTCGATGGCCAGCTACCCAGCTGTACCTTCACAGCGCATCCGAAGCTCGACCCAGTTACTAAGGAATTTGTTTGCTTTGGTTACGAGGCAAGGGGCGATGGTACTCCAGATGTTTGTTACTTTTCCTTCAACCTGGAGGGAAAGTTGGTCGAAAACGTCTCTATGGTAGCACCGATCTGTGCCATGATACATGACTTTGCTGTGACCGAGAATTGGGTATGCTCCTCTCATTTATTATGCAAAATCAGAGACAATAAGGAGAGAACCTCGCCTAACTTCTTACCATGTAGGTCATCTTTCCAATCATCCCACAAACTTGTGAACTAGAACGCATGAAAGCCGGCGGGGAACATTGGCAGTGGGATCCAGAACTTCCCTTTTATTTGGGAGTTCTTCCGCGTAGGGGGGCTAAAGGTTCTGATGTTAAGGTTTGTAGCAACATCCTCCCGCTCTTGTCAAACGATCATAACTAACGTATTTACAGTGGTTCACCGCACCAAACTCATTTCCCGGCCACGGCGCAAACGCCTACGAAAACGAGAAAGGGGAGGTAGTCTTTGACCTTGCAATAAGCAATAAAAATGTCTTCTTTTGGTGGCCCGACAAGGACGGAAATGCGCCCAATCCCCAAGAAATCGTTAACAAATTAACGCGGTTTACTTTTGACCCCAAAGCAGATAAGCTCGATCTTCCCACGCCTGAAGTTCTCCTGGAGGATGACATGGAATTCTCAAAGATTGATGACAGATTTCTTATGCGCAAACACGACCACATATTTTTCGATGTTATGCGTCATCAATACACGGACTTCCCAGCCGTAGGTCCGAAAATGGGTGGCGGCGCACCAATCTACAATTCCCTTGGACACCTTACGGTATCTACAGGGTCCTACGAGATATATAATCCCGGTAGTACGCACCTTGTCCAAGAGCCAATCTTCATACCCAGAAGTGCAGAAGAAGGAGATGGTTGGTTGATGGCATTGGTGAACAATCTCGAAGTTGGGTACAGTGAGCTGCACCTGGTAGATACAAAGAACTTTAGCAAGGCACAGGCAATCATAAAATTACCGGTAAGGTTGCGGCCAGGACTCCATGGAAATTGGGTAGGATCCGACGAATTGGCTGGAAGTATTTGAGTGGTTCATATATATAGCACTTTCATACTTCAATCAAAGTACCACTTCCCGTCATCTATATTGTTAATAGTGTTTTGTTCGAATTGATAGGGCAAAATGAATATAATATAAGTAGACCAAACATTATCATACGCTATTCTGCAAAAAATACCAAAGTACGTTCATACACGAGCGTCTCCTCATTTCCCTACTTTGCTAATCAATTCCGTCACAGCCGCATCCCAAGCTACTTGCATAGCAACTTCCGCGTCATATCCATATGCCCACCACTGAGTAACAGGATCACTCCATTGATTAGCACTTTTCAAGAAATGCTTCCCCTCCACCTCCGGTCTCATAGCCTCATCTCGAGCCTCCTGCAACGGCCCGTCAGGGAAATGCCATAGAATCCCATTAGTCATACTGGCTTCTTGCATCTGGCTACTACGTTTCAGTCGCTCTTTCTCGAAGATACCCAATGCGAATGGGATAGATGTCGGGTTGTCGATCAGATTGAGAACGGTGGCAAGCGCGGCACCGTCTTCAACTGCCATGGCTGCACCCTGAGACATATAAGGTACCATGGCGTGCGCAGCATCACCTAGTATGAGAACCTTGGAGTGTGGTGCAATCCATGTCTTTAGTGGTGTGCAATTCATCAATGGCCATTTGAGACATTTGTCGATCAGGTGGATTATTTTGGTAAGTCTGGTTTTGAACTCGTCAATCAACTATGCTCTCTCTTCTTTCTTCTCGCCGGAAGGACAAGTGCATGAGGATGGCAACCTACTGTGGATCCCATCCCGAAAATTCCTGTTTCATATCATCTAACGTAGACTCTTGCTTCCAGGTGCTAGGATCAGTCTTGTCAACATGGGACAGCACCATATTGAAGGAGCTTCCGGCAGCGATTGTATAGGTCATAACATGACGGTCTTCTCCAATCCTTTGCCCAAAATCAGTTTGTGCCTTTTAATCCCGAGACATGCTTTAGGTACCATATGTTTAACGACGGTTTCTCGAGTAACCAAGATATGTCAGGGTCTGCTTTCATCTTCTGCACGTCGACGGTGGCACGATATGCAGCAAATCCAGTGTGCACCGGTTTCTGATCAATTCCACCCAGGACTAACTTGCGAGCTGCGGATTTCACTCCTAAGAATCGATTAGTACATACCAGTAGATCAAAGGCTGCGAAATGCTGCGACTTACCATCTGCTGCTATCACCAAATCTGCAGACAAGGAGTCTGCATTGGCTAAAGTTACCGTGGGAGCTTTCAGGTCGTAATCGACAACTTTGCAGTTAACCTTAACCTCTACACCCAGTTGCAATGCGCGTTGGTGCAGGGCTACATGAAAATCTGCACGATGTACCACATAGTAAGAAGCACCGAAGTTCTCGCGGAAGTCGGGGACTAACCTGGTGAATCCTATGGCGTTTCCATTCTCCCATCGTCGAAATGTCATTCCTTGGGGCTCGACGACTTTGCCAGACAGGAAGTCACTCAGGCCCCATCGCTCCAATAATAAACTTGAGTTCGATGGAATCTGGATACCGGCTCCAACCTGGCATGGTTTAGTATATACTTGCTAAATATCATCCGTGACTTGTGCATACCTCGCCCAGCTGATGGGCTTGCTCCAAAACGGTCACCTGATGGCCTCGGCGTGCTAAGGCAATTGAGGTCGCCAGTCCTCCTAACCCAGCACCAACAATAATAATTTTCAACTTTAGTTTTGCCTGTGGGGGATTTGATGGGGTGAATCCATCATGAACCTCCACGCAAGGGTCCCTGACTTCCCGAAGGAATTGGAGAGATTGGGAGGGATATGACACTGATGAGATGGTCTTGACTTTGGTATTGACGGCTGGGTGCTTTGCTCCATTTGTGTTAGTGCCATTCGAGATAGGGGGGCTCTCGAGGTGCATTTTATCTGCAGGATGGTACTTAGAATCTTCAGGGATGCTCGAGAGTGGAAGAGTGAACATGAGGCGCGTTTTAGTAAAGATCCATAATATGGCGACAATATTCAATTACCATCAAGGCGGAGAATAGTAAAGTGCATTCCATAAATGTTCTTCAATGATCACGTGCAGACGGATGCGTGAGTAGACGGTATTTTGCGATGACCAATAGGATCGATGCCGTGGCTCCTCGCAACCGGTAATTCCGCCTTCTCGGGAGGAGCGTGGCAGCACTTGCCGGTACAGATTATTCCCCCTTTC
>QGMG01001059.1:0-12991 GCA_007825325.1 Lachnellula cervina
CACTTGACGAGCCCACTTGACGAGCCTAGTTAACGAGTTCACTTGACGAGTCCAGTTAACGAGCCCACTTGACGAGCCCAGTCGACGAGCCTACTCGACGAGCCCGAGTCCAGTTGACGAGCCCGAGTCCAGTCGACGAGTCCAGTCGACGAGCCCGGTCGACGAGCCCGAGCCCACGAGTCCAGCTTATGAAATGTCCCATATCCAGGTCAAGCTTGACCAGCCGAGGGTCAGGCAATGCTAGTTCCCATATTTTGATGCGTAACTCAGATGGTAGATCTGGGAATCTGTGGAATGTCCGGGAAGAAACTACTGGCGGGTCCCATTCCACAGGCCAAGGGACCTCGACCCGGAAAGTATTGTTTAAGGCTGCATGGTAAAGAGTCTTATCAGGACCGAACGCCATTGGTCTTTGGACGATATTCCATTCGTCTATCGATTCATCAGTGGGAGACAAAGACTCAACACCTGTACGCGGTGTCTCCTACGAACCTATGGACGAGTTTTACTTAGGTATACTCGTCCTAAGGATTGAGTAGCGTAGTAACAGCTTGCTATAACTATATCGCAATACAATCCTAGAGCCAAACTTGAGTCCACCACAGGCGCTTTCGCGCATAAAGAGATTTTCCCTTGTGAATAACCTTTCCTACAATCTGCGAACCTCTTTCGAGTATACCTAGCTGTCTATAGAGTAGTATTTAGGGCATTTTAGCACAAGAGAGGAGAGGGAAATCGAGGAGGACACTACAGCTACGGATTTGACTCCTTTTACCCCTAAACGACTAGTATATTATAGTGGAGGACTTCTCCTATAGAGGTAGGCCTAAGGACACTTTTATTGCCATTTTTCTACAAATACAAGGGATATAGGCATAAGAGTAGAAAGGGAGAGATTTAGGATTTTAGGGGGGTTTTTCACATTGCGCCTTTATATGTGCGCTAAGGCTTAGTTATATAGATAGTGTTTCTATTTAGGGAGCTTAGGGCTACCTAGGGTTCCTCTATCTATATATACTAGAGTCTTTGACTATTATTAGATCTCTTTCGACTAGTGGAGGGAGGTCAAATTAGATAGGCTTTAGCTTAGCGCCCTTATAGCTAGATTTTGCTATCTAGGTTATATATTAGAATTGCGACACTACGGAATCAGGAACCCGGGACTATCTATAGAAGGAGTCTTTTTCCCCTTGTGGTTTTAGCTTCTTTTATGGGCAGGACTTTGTATGTAATACCTAGCTTAGCACGCCCTAATACCCCCTAGGAGGTTTGGTGACGGCCTTTGGCCTGATCCCCCGGCGTAAAACACAATCAATTAATCAATCAATCAATCGATTCATCAGTGAATGCAAACAAGCCAGACCATTAAAATTTTCGAGTTCTGACCTCTGATGTAGACCGAATAGTCCCATTCTGCGATGGGAGTATAATATGCTTGCATTCCATGTTCATTCGGAGTGTAATAGGGGTCTTCTTCTAGTGGTCTACCCATGTTTGCTAATGCTTGATTAGCATTTTTGCAATAGACAGTGCAAATGGGGTAATAACCTACCTGCATGCTCCCTGTTATAGATAATGAGGTCCATGTCTAGATCTGGATTTCCATCCCCTTGTGCATCCCTCCAGGGATCTGCCTGCCAGGGCGCTTGGGGCGGGACTGACGGATAGAGCGATGTCGCTATGATGAAAGGGCTCAGTGCCAAATGCGTCGATGTGGATATCGATGAATGTATTGATACCGAGGAGTAAGTTGCAAAGTGTTGTCGATATCTTGCGGCTGATTCTGTTCAGATGTGGTGGAGGTGGTGGAGGTGGTGGATGGTTGACGGTTAATTTATACGGAAGGACAAGGTTCAAATGACACTAGAGCTGTCGAAACACTGACGTCCTTGGACATAATTCTGGTGAATGGGTAATGGGTAGTTGTTATACACTGTTAACAGGTAGTGCCATGTGAATAGCAACAGGAGAGCAACTGGATAAAACAAGTATAAATGTAGCGGCGACGGGATACTATTTTTATTTAAGGACAGCTTTAGTCACACACCGATCAAACATATGCTAGTTTTGATTGAGAAAGAGAGGCCCGGATCAAGAAACCACTCGGATATGCGGGCTACAGCAGTCCCCTATTCATTCATCTGGGCGCGGAACTACTGAGGGTGTAAGCTTTTTGGTATTCCAATTCACACATATCTGTCTGGCCTAAGGGGTGCACGGGAAAGGATGGGCAACTAAAGTACCGTATAAATTGGGATAGTGCTCCTGGCCTGGGGCTCTAAGCAGCACTAGATTATAATGTGCCAGACCGCGTGGGACATTAAAAATCAACTATGCCGCCTTTATCTATCCGGCATAAGAAGCTTTAGGGCGATATAAGTCCTGGGCTTATTATACTAGCGCTATACAGGCAATAGGGTAATATCAAAGGGGGACTATAGTGCAGGGTTGGACACTATCCCAAATTTATACGGTACTGTGTAAAGCAGGGTAACAGAAGACCGATATAATATTGTCAAACAAGAAAAATCCCAAAAGTAGTCACGTATGGGTCCAAATAAAGAAGAAAATAGAAGAAATTTGGCTACTTGCCGCTTGTCATATATATACAACGCAAATATGAGGCAACAAGTGGTTTACAAAGTGATTTACACGCTTCCCATGAGAATGAAGCCCCCAGAAAATTTGAAGACGTGTATTAAGTATCCCATTCCAAACTCCCAATGCCCTTAATTCCCTACACCTTCATCCACAACCCAAGCACCCCCTTGGCATACTCCACAATTTCGTCACCACCCAGTTTACTCCTAGAATTACAGTCAGTATCCCTTCCGAATATTTGGTCATTGAACTTACTCTCCGTAAACACGGTCCACGAACGAAATCGGGACCTCGGCAACCGTACAGCCCATCGCCTTCGCCCGAACCATCATCTCCATCTGAAATGTGTAACCCTTACTCTCCGTACTCTCAATGACCTTCTGCAAAACAGCCCTCTTATACAACCGGAAACTACCAGTCAGATCACTAACACCAGGTCGAAGCACCGTATCCGCGAAAAGGTTTGCCCCCCTCGAAACCAGCTTCCGCTTCAAATCCCACCCGTAAACGCCCCCATCGCCAGCATACCGTGTCCCGGTCACGATATCGTAGCCGCCGTTCGTCGAGAGCGTCTTTTGCTTCGCGATCATCTGCGAGATGAATTTCGGGTGGTGGGAGAAATCCGCATCCATGATTATGACATAGTTGCCGGTCACGAATTGCAGTCCGTGTACGTATGCCGTTCCGAGGCCTAGCTTGCCGGCGCGCGCTTTCAGGAGGACGTGTGGGCTGTAGGCTTTTGCGAGTTGGTTTGCGACGATTTGGGTGCCATCGGGGCTACCGTCGTCAACGATGATGAGTTCCCAGTCAAGGTTTCTGTAGGATTGTCATTATCCAGGGATATAGAAAGTGATTGGACGCGCATACTGTTCGGTGAAGGTGCGGTTGAGCAACCATGTAATGATGGGCAGGTTGCGACGCTCGTTGTATGTAGGGAGGATGACGGAGTATTTGTCTTTGGACGTGGGAGCCATGATGACGAAAAGGTGGCTAAGGAGCGGAAGAAGTAGAATTCAGATTATAGAAATTAGGGAGAGATCAAGGGCCAAAGGAGCGTGGTGTTGAGTTTGTGGTTGATGAGGCTGAAATGTGTCCTTGAAATTTCACGACGTCGATGCTGGGCTGGGCTGGGTTAAGGATGGCACCAGTGGGGCTAGCCCTGCTTAGTAAGCAGGCCACCTATTGCACTACCTTAGCTTAGATGGATGGGACAAAATCTATGGACCGCAATTATACTTCAAGGTGCCCCAAGCCAGCTCATTCTTCATTCTTCATTCAAACCATGATACCTTCTCGAATCCATCCTATTACCCCTTCCTCTCCTCCCTTAAACCCCTCAGCACATTTCAGGCCACAAATGCATAGCTTCCAAGCAAAGTGTACACGCTCCAAGGATTGATTTCCTTCCCCTCTTCCAAAATCCGAGCAACGAGCTCTGCATTGCGAATTCCATAATGCTCACCAATGTAATGCAATTGTGTAGTAACCCAGGGTTTCATGAAGCTAGTCAAGTGACTTGCACCTCCGACGATGTAGAGAGAGAAGATCAGCGTGTAGATATCTAATAGTCGAGATGCAGAGTTGATGTGACAGGGCTCACCAGGAGTGTTGTTACTTTCTTCTGGTGATGGGGTCACTTCTTGGATGGGAGGTGGAGGTGGAGGTCGATGTCGAGTGCTAGCTATACCTTTGCACTCAACATATTGTGGCACGGAAGCGCAAATATCTCTCGCCATTGCAATGATAATGTCACTCGTGGTTTGTATTAGTAATGGAACGGTTTCGTTGATAGAAGTCTCAGAACCAAGACAATACTGGAGCACAGATTGGTTTAGAAGAATCCTAATTAAACGAAGGACATTCCATGTTTGCGTTACATGTCGATCAGTATATGAATCAAAGCGACGCTCATAAATCCGCTCGGAATCGTGGTCTAGGATCGTGGTGTTGTACATCCAGGATTCCGGCATTTCATTGCTGAGTGATTGGAGCTTCGAGTCGAGCTTTAAAGATGCCCTAACGTAGTCGTCGAAGGATATAATTCCTCTCAATATGTTTGCTCGCAAGTTGGCATAATGTATCATGAGGTCTGTCAGATGCCATTTCGGATCCACGGCGTGTAGTTGCTTGCCAGCATATGCACGAAGGGTGACCAACTCATTGGGGACCGGATCGCCACTTGCGATGGCAGTGATGATAAAGTTGGTACTCAGACGAACTAGAACTTTCAGCGCGGACGGATCTTGGAAATTGTCGAGACCACGGAGTCTAACAAGCGCAAGAGCACCATTGACGTGGCTTTTCCAAGCTCCGTTATGTTTGGAGTCTGCAATCGTGATCTTCTCGAACAGATCTAGTACGAGAGATGCGAGTAGTGTTGGTTCTTCTGCAACCAGGTCCAAGGATTGAACGGCCTTGCTCGTGGTGCGTAGGGCCGAGACATACTTCTTCCTGGCAATTTCCAATGCTGCCTCAGAATGCATCTCATGTGATAGATATGCAAGACTTGCGGCATCAATACTCAAGGCTAAGTGGTCTGATGAACTCGTCGAGTAGTAGAGCCTGAGAAAATCCCAGGTGGTGGTGGTACCAGCCACATAGTGCACAAAAAACGCATCTCTTGCCTGGGCCTCAAGTGAAAGTGGGAGCCAAAATAGATCTTGTCCAGATGGAGGCGACATTCTTGATGTTGCTTTCTTCTGAACGGCCTTGCTTTCATCCTCAATGCGAAGTCCCCGTGTATCCCGGTATCCCGAACAAGGGACTACGGCTCGGAGACATGAGCTACAAGAATCCTTGCGCAGATCACACTAGATTAATGTTATCAAAATATCCTTTACAAAATTAACGGCAGACTATGCTTACTTTTAGCCTCCGGTCTCTACATCGTTGGCAGGCTTTTGACGGGACTCCACGGAACACCATTACGTGTCACGCAATATCACTCGATGCCTCCAACCCGACAGTCCGGTATGTCCATTTATCGGAGGAAATCCCCAAGGCAACATTACCCTGCATTGACTCCGAATACCGAAAATAGATTAAAATAGTTGATGGAAGTGTTGTGACTATTGTCCCATGGCCGGCATATGCTGTACTGTAGCAAGTGGCGCGTGCTGACTGATCTAAAACAATACAATGGATTGGTCAGGATTGGTGGCAAGCCATTCCGCTTCCAGCATGCTTTTCGACGCTTCTGCAAGAAATGAAGATGCAGGACTCTGATTGGCTGCAGTTCAGTCTTAAATACCGTAAATCGTAGCTTTAGCCCCACTTATCGGTCTCCTATACACCGTAACTTAATATTGACATCCCATCACCTGCAAGCTTGAGACTTAACATGCGGTTCCTTTTCTAGCATGCATTTCGACTTTGAGGGAATGAAACGGACGGGAATGAAACAGTTACAAATATGAAGTGAAATCAATCTCTCAATCGGAGGTATGGAGGAGTTATATCCGACACGGGCGACGGATTACCCACGGCTCTCTCGTTTGGCCATATGGTGACGCAGGCATATGGCCGCAATTGCATAAAACCAAATATACCTCGTCCCTCTCCTTCGTTCTTGCCCAAACTCTCTTAAGCCCCCAACAATATTTTTCTCTCAACTGCAAGATCACTTGAATACCAAAATACCCTCACCAACCTTCTTTGTTTAGTATTAACAAAGACCATGTCTTTCCCCTACAAACATGTACTCCTCGTAGGAGCCACTGCGGGCATTGGAAAGGGCCTGGCAGACCGCTTGATCAAGGAAGGCGTCAAAGTCACTGCGGTCGGCAGGAGACAGGATAGGCTGGATAAATTCGTAAAGGAACATGGTGAAAGTAAAGCCAGCGGTATTGCTCTAGATATTGGCAACTTGGCAGCAATCCCGAAGTTCGCTGTGGAGTAAGCTGATACTCCTAAACCTCCTGCATGACTTGATGCTGATAGTATATGGTAGCGTTATGACCAAATCACCCGACATCGATTGCCTCTTTCTCAACGCTGGAGTTCAAAGCGCTGCCGATTTTTCTAAACCGGAGACGGTGGACCTTGCAAAGTTCAATTCGGAGATCAATATCAACTTTAATAGTTATGTAGCCTTGGCTCATGCTTTCATTCCATTCCTCAAAGCCAAGGGAACTCCCACAGGAATTATCTTGTAATTAGAGAACTTCTCACTGCCGTTGCCGAGAGGTTCTAACAAGAGTGCTAGCACTGGAAGCCATCTCGCCATCTCGCCATCGTCCCCGCCGCTACTTTGCCTGCATACTCTGCTTCCAAGGCAGCTCTGAATGCGTTCACCCTTTGCCTGCGAGACAATCTTAGGAATACCAGCATCAAAGTTATTGAGCTCTCGCCTCCCGTGGTCCAGAGTATGTTTTCCCAAGGATCAAGTTGACATTTAGCTAACAAATCATAGCCGAGCTTCATGACTATGTCGGTGACCGTGGACGGCAGATGGGTATGCCACTTGATAAATTCACCCAGATCGCATATGACGGACTTGTCTCGGGCAGCGACCAAATAATTGTTGATAATCCGAATATGTCGATGGAGACTTTCAATGGTATTGTGAATAATCGGAGAGGGGCTTTCAACGCTCTGAGCAAGTTGGTTCGAGGCCCTTGAGGGAAATATAGAGGTTAGACCGGCGTACGATTCGGGTTTGCGTGGTTGGACCTGTTTTCAGGAGCGATGGAAATGATGCATTGTGCTTTGCATGTCAAATAGACACAAGTTTGCTGTTCAGACTTCATATACTTTCCAAGCCGCTTTTTAAGGCTCTCCAAGCAACTTTGATTGTGCGAATATCCCGAAAGTTAAAGATATCTCCATGTTTACAGCGTAGCACCGTCTACAACTGCTAACCAGCACATCCAGTGATGTCGGAACACTGTTATGTATTTACTTATTTTTGTCATAAGGCACTTAAGTATCGTTCAACTTTGTCACTTGTGAAGACTATTGAAATATTCAAGCTTTCGAAATTTGGCAATTTTCGATCTTTAACTCTTGCCCCTTTTATTTTTCCCGCCTAAGCGAGGTGGCATGTCCGTCCCAGCGAAGTCGCACTTATTTTCTCTCACAGTCATACACTATCCAAAACAAACAGGCATCACTGTATAAAAACCCTTTGTCAGATCTTAAAAAGTGCGTAACAGCCTCAAAGAAAAGAGAAAAAATAACAATCCCATTGTCCCCAAACAATGCTCACCCCCACCACATATTATTATCAACGAACCCTTTCCCCCACCCAACACATTACATTAAGTCCCCTGATCCCTAAAAACAAACCAACCCCTAGAAGAACCTCACAACAATACAAACACACAGTTAAAAATGTCACCTCCACTAATCGAATATGCAGAAGAACCCCGACTCGTCGGGCCCAAAATCATCTGCAACAACTGCAGCTCGACGAAAGAATACTACATCTGCGGCCACGACTTCCCTAGAGATTTCAAACCATGTCCTGAGCATGACTATCTGCTTTTACCACCGGTAGGTAAGTACGAAGTGTGTTTTTCAGACCGGCCGTGCCCGGGTTGGCTGTGCCAGCTGCGGGAGGAGAGGATGGAGCCATTTAAGGATGAACCGCTTAGTAAACCGCAGGAGAAGACGAGGACGCGGAAAATGAGTTGGGGGATATGGAGGATGTGTTAGAGTAACTATACTTTCCCAGATATATCACTGCTGGTCAGTGTCGACTGGAAGATCCATAGAGTTTTGGGCATTACGGAATAATACAATCCCATTATGGCGCTTTATCTTCTGCAATAAAGGATTTTTTGATTTTGGAAAAATACAACTCAAACGTCACATACTATGTCAAAGCATGTTAACCACTACCTAAACAAAGCAAAATCTCATCTAAACAAAGACAATATTATTCTCCAAACTTGTTTTTTGAGAGTATAAAGAGCAAACTCCTGCCGTAAAGCATGCCCTCTCTTCCATCCACCCTTCCTCATAACCGTGCACTAACACAAACTACAGGGGCCGACCACATGCTGTGCAGATACCCAACCGCTGCTAACTGACCGACCGACTGACTTGACTGACTGACTGACTGACTGACTTACTGATTAATACCAAGTGCAAGCTTGTGAGGTCTGAAAACCATGGCAGTAAAATGAAAGTGAATGCAGATATACCCTGAACAAGTGAGAACTTTGCTTGAGACTAAATTTAAATAGTTGATAGATAGTTTAAATTTTCATAGTATGATTGTACTTCATTCTCTTCAACACAAGCGAGGTTCTTGTATTTTCACGGTTCTGTGGGAAATAATACACGGTAATGCGCGGTGAGGCTGCCGCCAGCTTCAGACTTCTATTCGGCTGAAGTGTCAGCGCTTGGACGCTGTTCCCGGCTGCGATTCAATTCCGCGACTTGCTTCATGAAGGCTGAGCCAGCTATTCTTACATCTTGAAATCACGTTGAACGGTATGAGGTCCTAGCCCTAGGTGGAGAAATCTAGAGGCTAGCTACCTAGACAAAGAAAATGATAGGGAAGTTAGCAAACAACATTAAACATAGAATCGTGCAGCACATTGTAAGACTTGTTTGAGAATTTCTTTGAATCTATCCACGGGCATTTATGCAGCCGAGCGTATACTAGAAAGAACGCGAACTGTACTGCATGAATGGGAACCATCTTGCACTGCCAAACAAGAACCATGGTTCCGCATAAGAAAGCTGTGTAGACCATCACTGGATAGCTCTTGGACCTCGGAATCCCCAGTCTACAACCCAACCATATTTCATTTCGGCACATATATATTGACCCCCCTGAAAGTAATACTCTCTCGTCTTTACCAAAAAATGCTCCCAGCTGATCGTGAATATCTAAAATCACAATCACATGTACGCCCCCCCAGAGTGTTCAACTCGGAAGAAGTAGAGCAAGACCGCCCCCAGAAAAAAATCCACCGACGAGCAAACTGTAGGGTCCGAGGCGTCCTTCATTTTCTCGAAGTCTGGGAAGCATCCGCTCTCATGGAAGCCCTCCTCCCAGGATACAAGTTTAATCACCCTCTAGATGACGACGAAAATATTAAATGGCATCTCAATATCGATCCCACGCTATTCGACCATCTGGACAAATGGGTACATGTCCGTAAATGGGAGAAGGAGGTGAAGAATGGGAAGGAAAAGCGTCTATTGGCAAAACATGATATGAGGAACTTGGTGGCGTATTCGTGGATTTATCTCCTGGGTGAGAGGGTTGTAGAGGATAAGACGTTGAAGAAGATTCGTAAGCATGTTAAGAAGCTTGTTCTCAGCGCGACGGAGGAGGAGCTTGATGGCTTTATGAAGTTGCTGGGTAGTCCGGATCTTAAGCGGGATGGGAAGTACAAGAAGTTGGAAGGAGCGCTTGTTATGAGGTTAGCTCGCGACCGAGAGCGAGATGACGTTCTGCAGGGGGTACCTTGTGGACTGATAGGGAAAATTCGGAATTTGTTCAGGACTACCTGACTTACTTGAAAAGAGGGTTGAAATGAAAATGTGGCTTAGATCTACTATCAAGATTTGCAATATAACATAATGTGATATTCGATGGTTCCCACTTGGGACTGGCAAGGACGTGTTTTAGAACAAGTCAGTCAAGAGCAAGTATGATGAGCTGGCTGACAGAATCAGGAAGAACAGATACCTGAATAACCGAATACAAGACGTAAACAAATAGGCAACAAGATAAGAAAGAAAATATATAATTACAGAACTCAGTCCATAATATTTCGTTCAACACACTCGCTCAGACACCAAATTGTAGGATCAGATCATACAAAAAAGAAACCATGGCAGCGTCATTCAACCATCTTTACGAGAATAACATGAAAAACGCGGTCATATTCTTCATTGGGAAAGGATTACCCAAGCAGGCCTTCATGGTTGACCGCGACTTAGTAATCAAATTCTCAACCGTATTCCGCGCAGCATTTGCCGACAGTTGGATGGAGGCACACAATCAGGCAATGACACTCGAGGATGTAGAACCCGAAGTCTTCAAATTACTTGTCCACTGGATGCACAATGACGGGTACGTCCCAGATCGTCCCACAGGCAACTACTTCCCAGGAAGACCCACAGGATCACCCGGCAAGCAATTGGTAACCTATGGAAGACTGTGGATGCTGGCTGATAGACTGAACATGACTGAGCTCCAAAATATCGTTGCACTCACTCTCAGGCGCCGAATTCGTAACACGCACATCAACGACCTCGAAGAGTTTATAGATTTGGCTTTCAGCCGGGATCCAGAAGGCGAGACGGAATTACTCGAGAAGATGCTCTGCTATAGATTTTATCTGATGAGAGGTGAGGAGCTGGCAGAGTGTCCGTACGCCCTTAATTCTGATCTTGATTCGCAACTGGGTTGGGCCACAGCCAATCAAGCCTTCGGCACAATTAAACCAAGATGGAATCGTCTCGGACTGCCTCAATTCAATGCAAAGGAGGAGGTGGAGGTTTGGTCTGACTTTGACATACATTTGCTAGATGAGGCGCGCCCTATTCCACCCCGATGGAAGGAGTGGACACCGGAATTTCAATGGCTCAAAATAAAGCCCCCCAAAACAGTATCGGAAGCTACAGAGTCAGAAACTACAGAGCCAAAAGCTAATCTGTAAACAATAGAATCGTACCTTAAATCCTATAACCTTTCCCCCCACCTTACAAAAGTTCTCGTGACACTAATGTTTAGATTCGAAAGAGGCATGGAAAACCAACTCCAACACAGAAGGAGCAAAAACATCTATTCTATGTCTACATGACAAATTTTTATGGTATTATCATTAAAAACGCAAGGGCTGAGCTTCCCACGTGAGTTGTATCCCTTTTAACGCATTTCGGTGACTCTACCTCTACCTCTCGAGGCCATACACGGGAGTCCCAAAGAATCATATACACGCGCGAAGTTGGGACAGGAATCAATTCGAGATTTCGTCGTCAGCCAGGACCTCAGCCAGGACAACCGTTGCGACTCGCAAGAGGAGTCAGAAGAGTAGAACATCACTGGAATGCTGTGCAAGTGCACCAAAACAACACTGAAAGCAGAAGGTGCCAATGCTGACTGATGCTGTGCTCATATCGATGGCCAGGGAGAGAAAAGCGTGAGCGAAGAGGTCGTTGTCGTTGTCCTGGTTGAAGAATCCGCCCCATGCTTATGTAAGCACGGTTTGTGCATCTGGTGCATGTTCTGCACAACTCTGAATAACTTCGGACTTCGCTTCAAGATCCAATGTTAAGCAGAACATCATCAAATCCCTAACAATGAAGTCCTCACCAGCTGGCTCACCACCAAAGAAGCATACGAGAATAGGATCAGCTAGTAGAGGTCAGTTCAAATCTCTCCTTTTAATGCCTTTATTGCACGAGCTTTCTGTTTGGCCTGGAAATCCGCTTCACCTCTTTGAGTCTTCTCATCGGATGGGACTTGTGATGTTGATACGCGCTTTCATCTTATCTACTACTCAGCAATCTTTTCATTAGTTATAGAAATCAATCTCTCGTTTCTGCTGGTTTAGCAAGTGCAATGCAAAGAGCATGAAATGATGGCAAGCTGGGCGTTATGATCACGTGGCTATATTTAATTCCTGTCCATCATGCTGCGGAAGAAGTACCGGAAGATGGGTTTCTTTTTATACTGTAGATGTTCCATGGTGTATCATCTGTCATTATATCATTATATCATCATTCCCTCTCCGGCCTCCACGGCAGTGCCCCCGGAGGGCCAGCGAAGCGTCATCACCCCTTTCTATATATATAATACGCCGTGGTGAAAGCAAAGTTTCTTGGGATTTAAGCCCACCACCTATAAATCCGCTTTTGCACTCAACGGAGGGGCCTTCAGACGGACCGTCCATGACCAAGACTGCAATATGTCGTTGAACACTTGAAGTTGACCTTACCCTCTGGACCTCAAGTGCCACTCTGGATTCCGAAAAACCATTCAGACAAACCTCACTTGAAACAATGTCCCAGTCAACATGTGACAGGCACTGAATTGGCACTGCTTCGCCATTTCATTACTTTATTTTCTATATTATTCATGTTTTATTTCTCAACTCAACTAGCTAACAATTCTCAACAGCGCTCCCGCGACGCTCAACACGTGGCCCTCTCGACATAGAAGAGTATGTTATCATCCACCCCAAGTTATCATCTACTAACATAATCTAGTCCCACAAACCCCCTCGCATCTCCCACTCTAACAAACCAACCCTCATCCCTCCTATCCCCAAGCACCTCCCAATATCACACCCCACGGATGCCCTCGCCTGCACCTGGATCTAACCTCTCAACCCTCTCTTCAAACCCCTCCTTCAAAACCGCCCACTCAAGCCTCACAACACAAAAGGACTTCTCATACCTACTCCGTCCAGAGATCTACCAC
>QGMG01001060.1:0-12962 GCA_007825325.1 Lachnellula cervina
AAACAAAACCGCCAACCCCAAAGCAAGCAAACTCCCCAACGACACCGCCTCCACGGACCCCGGTCTCACAGCCGTAGCCAACGAGGTCCCGCTCTTCGCTGCCGCTGCTGCCGCCGCGCTCGAAGAGCCGCTTCCAGATGACGATGTAGTGGAGGATCCGGAGTCGGACCCGCTTGTTCCTGAGCTGCTGGTAGAGGAGGATGATGAGTTTGTGCCTGAGACGCCGCCGGAGATGCCGCCGGGGGCTAGGTTGGCGGTGGCGGCTTTGGCGAGCGTGTTGTAGGCTGCTAGGGTGGAGTTTCCTGTTGCTCTGTAGAGGGAGGTTGCGTTAGATTGAATGTACATACCAGACCAGAAGGAGAAGATCGGAAGAGAAAGGAAAGAAACACATACGCAACATTAATAACCATCGTCATACCGCTCTGACAATGCTTCCCCTGACTACAATACAGCCAAATCGGCTTCGTATCATTGACCATGATGGTATAAGTCGGCGTATTGGTATCGGCCGCTTTCACGGGCATGAAGCCCGAGTAGATGCCCGTGACGTTGCTGGTCTGCGAGATGGGCACGCACGGCTTCGCGAACGTCGACTGCGTGACCGTGTGGTTGTTGGGCGCGAATTGGAATTGTACCATGTCGCCGGCCGGGACTTTGATGTCGTTGGGCGCGAAGGTTAGGGAGCCGTTGGCGCTGCCGACTTTGACGACGTGGACGGTGGTTCCTGCGCTTGCTCCTGTTTGGGCTGTTAGATATGTATGTATGATGTATGTGTGTATGGGGATGGTTTGCGGAAGAGGAAGAGAAGGCTTACCCAAGGCGCTGGCGACGCTCATGGCGGCTAAAGCAAGTGTGGTGAATTGCATTTTGAAGTATTGTTTTTTGTCTCTCTTAAAGATCCAGATCTCAAATAACGAGTGTGAGGGTTGGAATTGGAATTGAAAGTTGAAAGTAACAGGCGTCTAGCGCTTTGGTGTCGTACTGGCCGACAATTAAGGTATAAAGAAAGAAGGTATTTGAATCTTACTACTAGATAGATAAAACCGAAGAAGGGAAAAATAAAACAAGAGTGGAAAAAAGGGTGTTGGGAGAGAGTAAGGTTGGAATGAAGAAGAGCCAAGAACATATGATCAGATGGAGGGAGGCAGAAGGCATAAATAAGATGCAGCTCAGCTTGAATGATCTCCAAACTCTGAAGCCGCACCAGAGACCCTGTGTTGTTCCGTATCCTACGCCAGGCACCGAATGAGAGAGAGTAGTACGGTATCGTACAATCGAAACGTGTTTTGACCGTACAGTACCCGCGGCTCTCAAACTTCCCGATCAGCTTGACCTGGCCCAGGCCTGGCATCGAAGCGCTTAGACGGTGACAATGGCAGTGACATTGGATCAGCAAGTACCGTACCGTAACGTTTGAGCCTCCTTTCCATTCTCCTGCGGCCTCGCTTTTGACCCTATTCCCACCGCACTGGCGCGTAGTCTAGTTCACTTGAGCTGAGCTACAGTGCAAGACTTCCTCGCTCTTCAACCCTAACCACCACAACAACAATCTCCAAATTCGCATTGCAATAACCACAATTGCTGCAATGAATTAAGCTTCTACTCCCTACCGTGATTCCTCCCATGCTCGGATGTCCTCTCGACCGCATGAAGCGCTGTTCCGGCGAAGCGAGGTGTCGATGAAGCACTGAAGTGTGTCGCTCGCGACAAAACTCGTTTCATGCATGGGTGCATGGGCATGGGCAGAGCCGCCACGCCACTTCAACCCAACCAATATTTCTCGTGACCTTGATGACAGCGACTGCGGTAAGGCAGGCAGGTAAAGAATAGGATTGTTTCAAGAACCGGATCGTGGAAACATTGTTGGTCTTGCGATGATATGTACGGAATATTAATCTTGGGAGTAAGCTTGTTTAGGAGTGCATCGCATCCACATCCACCCCGGATCTTGCCAGCGATCTGATCTGCTTCGGGGTTTGGAAAAGTTTCCCAAACGGCATTTCACGTCGTTACTACTGTACTGGAGTATATTGCAGTACCAAGATCATTCCGCAGACTCGCAGCAAGGAGTTCCCTATTAATAAAATGAAAGTATCTCACAATTAGTCTCTAGTTTCATATCACGTGAAATATCAGAGACCATTGCTCATGTGACAAAGACTCTAGGTGGATAGATTGCTGGGGCTCGGCTCAGTTGTAAGATACACCAGATACATAACGAGTCCTGCTATCCCTCCCCTCATTCCTCAAATCCACTTCTTATTCCCAAAATGGGATACCAGCTGGCCGCCATTAGCCTCCATCGTCGCCTTCTGGACGACATCCAGCACATCACGCGCCGCATCTGTAGGCGTAGCAAACCCTTTGAAGTCCGGCGCGTAGGTCATAAACTTGCCGCCTATAGCCATATTCCTCTGCATCTCCTCCGGGGACACTACCATCAACCGCTAGTCAGCATGTTCTCGGCGGATTTCCCAAACTGCGTATTGTTGTACAGGGCTGTACTTACGATGGTCATAATGTCCAGTATCAACACTGCCAGGGCAGACACCCATGAAGATAATCCCCTCGTCTTTGAACTCGGCCTGGAACTTAGCATTCACCATGTTCATGGCCGATTTGCTGATCGAGTAGGGACCGCCCTCGAAGAGCCCGATTTCCAGCGCGAGTTTCTCGTCAGACATGCCCGAGGAGATGGTTACGATTTTCTTGGCCTGGCCGTTCTTGATGAGCGGGAGGAAGGTGTTGAAGAGGTGGATGTTGCCCACGACGTTTACTTGGAAGAGCTGGGTCAGGTCGGCGGTCAGGGCTTTGGGATCTTTGCCCCTGTTCGTTCGACAGGAATTAGTGGACAGGCGTGTTTGGCTGGGCTGGTGCATACTTACAGTTCGTTGAGGGAGAGGAACGCAGAGTAATCGGAGATGAGTCCCGCGTTGGCGATTAGGACATCGAGACTATCTCCAAGAATCTTCTTGGTCTCGGTAAAGGCATTCTGATACAGTTGTTCAGAAATGTGTTGTATTTCCACATCAGTCAGGAGCTTACCTGGATAGATTCCACGTTTGTGAGATCACCTTGGAGGACGAAGATGTTTTTCCTTCCTGGGAGTTCCGCGGCGATTTTGCTGTCAGTGGCAGCCTTGTTGCGAACAATAGTGACTACAACATTGTCTGCATTTTCAGATAGTTGGTCAAGTAGCGCGAACTGGTTGATATGATTAGCAAAGAAGATGAGGTGAGTTGGAAGTGTCTCACGCCGATTCCACGGGAAGCTCCTGTGATGAGGTATGAAGGCATGATTATTATGAAGAAAGTTTAGACAGACGAAGTGGGTTGAGAAAGGTATTGATGAGAAGTGTTGTTGACTGGAAATCTAACATGGACTTCCAGGTCATTATATACACTTCTGCACCACTCATTCTTGATTTGAAAGCATTCGGCAGCTTTCCTTCGTTTGTAATATTTGGCATTCCACCGCTCTACTCGCTCTGTATGACAGTGGAGACTGTTTTTACTCCACAACTTCATGCTGTCCGCCACTCAAAGTGCTTAGAATTAACAAAGAATAGGCCTCTCTTGCTTCAAGATTACTTAGACCCACTATGTCTTTTGCTGTCTTGGGATTTACAGTAAGGGTATAGAGCCAGTTATATATGCGGGATCTATCCATTCCACGCTAAACAGTCTCCACTGTCAGACTTGAAACAAAAGCGAGTACTAAGAGCATGTTCTTCTCTGAAAGGTCCGAAATTTAATGCTATTTCAGTCTCGAGGCTCTCGCGATTTCGCTATGCAGGCAGGGGTTGTGATTTTCCTTTTCGGGTCTAGTTGAAATACCCGCTACCCTGCCGTGTCACCACACCAAATATTAGACTTCGAATTTAATGATATTTACGAATTAAATTCCTGAATTTAATGATCCTTACGTATCTATTAATTAGTCACATAGCGGTAGAGAATAATTAAGTGGGTGAAATTGGCCCTGGTCTATATGATTTTAGTAGTTTTATATACTTGAATATAAAATATTAATTTGCAAGTAAGGATTTACCTAAGATGGGGCTTATCATATCCAAATTAGGGTTAGTCTATATTTATATAATCACCATTGATACATGAATTTAATGAGGTTAAATTCATTGATTCCTGATCGATTCCTGAATTTAATGATATTTACGTAAATAACGATGCCCTATTGAGGAGAGAGTTAACCTCGATCAAACGATGCAGGCAGGAATCTGTGATATTCCGTTTTGGGACTAGTTGTGATCTAGCATGCAAATGTCGGAGGCAGTACCGTATTGCAGCTACGGAGTGCTGTGTTCCCATGGTCAGACTACCGACAGCTCGAACAAGTCTCTGACTCTGTCGCTCCTTTCTCTAAAAGTTTCCTCCATCCATAGTATGCTCCTCGCCACTTCCACGCCCTCAGCCCACCCCGAAATACCCATTGGTACCATGGTATCTTTGATCTGCACAATATACCATGAAAGCTCATCCTCTTCTGCAGCCAGACATGCAGTAATCAGCACCCACAAGCGTAGTTCCAGGATAGCCGACCAGTCAACTGGGTGCTGAAGCAGAAGCTCTTTCACTCCATAACGGTGCTGCTCGATCCCGCTCGGGGCGACAGAGAATTTATCTCTCAACAGCGCAAACAAAGTAATAAAAGCCCGGCGCATTGCTTCCCGTATTACTAGCTCTGGGGAAGGTATTTCCTTCTCTATATCTTCGGCGTGTTGAGGTAATGATAAGAGTTGGTGGACAACACCATTGAATGTCCTGCTAATAAACACCTCATCTCTCCATATTTCAGCACCAATTGCAGCACGCTCATCAATGTGTCTTGACAAGTTTGCTGCATGGTACATAAATATAGTGATATCATCAAGCTCTGGGAAAGCTGTATTCCACCTCAGAGCGGGACTAGTCGGGGCTTCATGCGCGATTTGCGTGACGAGATGGTGGGGTTGAGGGAAGAATGGCGGGCTACCAAATATAAAGGAGCCTGAAATATCGATCCTATAATCTTAGTCAGAGACCTCATTCTTAGTGATGGGGAAACGGGATTCAAACCAGAATGTAAGGAGAGTGATCGCTTCAGATGAATATAAAGTCTTAATCCCACCTCTTCGCCGAATGATTCTAACGAGACCGCCCATATGGACCAGCCAGCGTGAGAGATCATGCCCGAGAAACTTGGTAATCAGTTAGCAGCCCTCTTAACGCATGGGGAAATGTATTTAGGCTTTCTCACATCGTGATACGCAAACTCAAGAACGGATATGATGACCCCTTGGCTTAATCCGTCCACGGGCATCTGAAGTCTCTTCTGCAGTGATTGGACTGAATGGGTGTAAAACACGATAGCTTCGCGGCTCTCTTTGGGCTCCGTAGGATGCTGCATTCGGCTGAGGCCTCGCGATGCATTTGCGAGCGTGACAAAGAAGGCCGTTGGATCCTTCTGTGCTATGCTCCACCAAAAGTCCAAGAGAGGACAAAAGTTTCCATCAACTCCTTGCCGCACTTCAGAATAATGTGTTAGACACTGTCTTAGTTTTATATCTGGTAGGTACATGGAACCTGGTTTGAGAAGGAGAAGAATCGAAATGCATTCTTACTAAAGTTGACGAGTTCTGAGATCCGGCTATTCATTCGAGGCAAAGAAGAAGCAATGAATCCACGACTGGTGTTGGTATGGTGCAGGATATCAAACGAAGGAAGCCCAGCATTTAGTTGCGCGTACTCATATACTCGAGGGGATATGGGATACCCCACCTTCAGCTGCAGCTGAGTTATGGGCTCTTCAAGGCCAGCGTGAGCATCCACGGTTGGGAGATCGAATGTTAGCTTGAAGGGATTCGACTTCGAGCCATTGGCCCTGCGTCTAGCCTGCCGCCGTATTGCTTTTTGTTTTGTTGGGTCTTTGATCTCATCTGGGTTCGTGATTGTTACAAACTGGAGGGCTTGTTGCGATTGTTTTATAGACATGCTAATTTCCTTTTGGCCGTGATTCTGCCTTTTCGGTTCTCTAGACGTTGTAAAAAGTAAAGGGGAAATGATAATGGAAATATACTTTTATGGAAGTTGTAAGATTGTGTTAACGTTGACGTTTCTGGTGTTTGGATGGTTTGTAATAGCGGTGGCGGTGCAGTTGACCCCTGCATAACCCAGCCACAGCTCATGTAATATAAAGGGCAGAAAACTCTGATGCAGAAGCAATGGTCATGATAGAACGACCAGACCGCCTCGAATTATATGATACTCTAAATATCAGATGTGAGATCTGATATCAATGATTTCAGCTTCCCAACAGCTTCATCCGATATTTCTAGTGGTCTGTTAGTACTGACTGTGAGTCCAAGTCAAAAACAAGGACGCAAACATACGGTAATGAAACACCAGCCTATCTCGAGAGATCAATAACCCTTCTTTCTGCCCTTTCTCCGTCAATTCATTTAGAGAAAATCTCTGGCTCTCCAAATCTAGCCATACCATATTGGTCTGTGTCGGGTACTTCAGTTTACCACCACACTTCACCCAGTGCTCCGCAACAACCTCTGCCATTTTATGGCTGCGAGCAAGCAAACCTCCAGCGAACGTCTCGTCAATCGCAACGCGTGCTGCTGCCGTCAGAAGACCAGGCTGTCTCACCCCACCCCCAATACTCTGTCGTACCCATCTCGCACGGCCAATGACCTCGTAGCTGCCAACCAGAATCCCACCAACAGGCGCTCCCAAGCCCTTGGAGAAGCTCAAGCTAACCGTATCAAAGAGACTACAATACTCCGTCAGCGTACCTGCGCCAGCTGCAACGGCCTCCCACAGTCGTGCACCATCAAGATGGAGCTTGATTCCGTGGCTGCGCGCAAACTCAGATATCCGTCTCGTCTCTGAGAGCGGCATGATCATGCCCGCCAGCGTGTTCTCCAAACAGATGACGCGCGTGGGACAAGAATGCACTGTACTCCGGAGATCAACTCTCTTTAGGATGTCCTCGAGAGTCATATACTGTCCGTTGCTGGCTGTAACGGGTATGACCAGTGCGCCCGATAGGGACGAAATGCTTCCGGCTTCATTATTGAAGACGTGCGATCGATCATCGCAGAGCACAGAATGAGGGGGCTGGTTAAGCAAGCTGTGCAATGCGATTTGGTTTCCCATAGTACCGGAAAGAACAAAAAGTGCAGCATCGCGGGAAGTTAGGGAAGCGACGTGCGCTTCGAGGTCGTTGGTGATGGAGTCCGAGCGAGAGACGTCGTCTCCATGACTTGCTCGACAGACTGCTTCAAGCATTGATCTTGTCGGGCACGTCTTCGTATCGCCTGGAAAGAAGCCAAGATTTCAGTATCGGCCTTGGTGTATCAACATTGATGACTTACTGCGGAAGTCAAAGGCGGCAGTTCCTGGATGCAGCCATGTGTTTCCCTCTGTTTCCCCAACAGGTAATATTGCAGGTTCTGATGCCATCTTCACCCACGATGTGAGTATCAATCGGTCTGTTGATAAACTTTCTATATCCAGCTCCAGCAAGCCAATATCAGCAGCGACTGAATAAACGATTTATACAGAACATAGTAGAATATAAGTGGAGTTCTATCCCGGTTTTCAAGGGTTCGGGGATTATCAACTCCGTTCCTCGCTACAAGTTACCTAATAAACAATATAACGGAGTTGCTAATCCGGTCGGCCCCTTTTCGCATTCCGCCTCCGGATCCAAGATAAATACCTTCTTTGCATCATAAAATAACATCACCCTACTTACTTTGAGTTCTGCCCAGCTGATACATTGTTCTCATATATACGCTGACCTTCTGGTGAAAGACAAGAAACCAATTACAGGAGCCATGGCAACCCTTCTTGAAAGCAAATCACATGTAATCCCCGGTCAGCATTTTCAGTAATATTTGTCTATCATCCATCTTTACTTTCTGAGGAGTTGTCAACTGAGTAATACCACAGGGAAACTCAAAGTTACCGAGCTCGTTTTCCAGGTGCCAAGAGATTACTCGAATCCACTTTTGGGGACTCTGCGAGTTTTTGCTCGTAGTGTAACCAAGCATGAACGCCCCGCAGGATCTGTTGATGGAAAGGGAAATTCCGTGCAAAAGCCATGGCTACTTTGGCTTCAGGGCGGCCCAGGGAAAGGATGCCAACCCCCCCAAGCAGCCGGCATTACCAAACTCATTTTAGATCGGGGATACCAAATGCTCTATATGGACCAGCGAGGGACGGGGCTCAGCAGTCCAATAACCGCAGAAACTTTGGCGCTGCAGGGTGATACCCAAGCCCAAGCTGATTACACCAAGCTATTCCGTGCTGATAATATCGTTGCGGATTGTGAGGCGATACGGGATATACTTACTCGCAACTACCCAGCTGAACTCAAGAAATGGAGCATCTGGGGCCAGAGCTTTGGCGGTTACTGTGCCTTGACGTATCTTTCCAAATATCCTCAGGGTCTTCAAGAAGTGTTCATCTCTGCCGGCATGACGGCAATAGGAAAGGGACCAGATGAGGTATATGGAATAGCCTTCAAAAAGATGATAGAGCGAAACGAGGCATACTATGAAAAGTTCCCGGAAGACATCCAAAGTATCCATGACTTAGCAGCTCATATCAAATCCAAAGGCGGCCTGAAAATGCCGGCAGGCGGGCTTTTGACGGTACAAAGATTCCTGACACTCGGCATGGTGTTTGGCCTATCCGGTGGTTTTGATACCGTGCATGACATTGTGCTTCGCATGCGTTTGGATCTTGAATCGTTCAACTTGATATCTAGACCGACATTGTCAAAGATCGAGGCTATTGGAGGGTACGACGACAATGTTCTCTATGCCATCCTTCGCGAAGCTATTTACAATCCCCGCGGACCTTCAAACTGGGCTGCTGAACGCGCGTCCGCATCCTTGGAGGAGTTCCGTTGGGTGCTTGACCCAAGCTCGGCGACAAGAGCAAGTCCCAACGTCCCATTGTATTTTTCTGGCGGAATGGTCTTCCCATTCATGTTCGAGTCATTTTCCGAGCTGCAAAAGCTTCGCAAGGTGGCCGAGATCATTGCCCAGTACCCGGAATGGCCCGACTTGTTTGACGAGCACCAACTCGCGAAGAATGAAGTTCCGGTATACGCGGCTGTGTTTGTGGACGATGTGTATGTCAACTTTGAGTTGGCGCAGGAGTCTATACAGAAAGTGAGGAACTGTAAGCAGTTTATTACGAATACCATGTATCACGATGCCGTTAGAAGCAAGACTGAGCAGGTGGTTGAGGCGTTGTTCGCGTTGAGGGACGACGTGATGGACTGAAGAGAAGCCGGGGGACAATAGTCTTCACACCCATGTAGCATATCATATCATACCATACCATGAGATAGACATATTTTCTCCCCGTGATGATGGTAGAGTTCTAGAGGGGAAATGGAAAAGGGAGAAGAATTGTCATTTCTGATTGGTTGACGGACTTCAAAATGCGGGATTTCGTAAGCAGAGAAAATGTCCGTATACAAACAACCCCACTTGAGAAACATAAGAGGTATCAACATTTCCCATGGAGAAAAGGAGGAAGATTTCGTAAGTAGCACAGCACCATCCTTCAAGTCCAAAGCTGATCTATCCCTATAAGATGCCAGCGCTGTCAGCTTCGCAAAGTGACTGAGTGCCTCCATCAGGGTCTTACGCAATCCCACTGACTATCGGTTGGCAGATCAAATGCACACGAGACTACCCATGCTCAAACTGTACTCGTGCCAGTCAAGAGTGTAGCTTCCGTGGTGATGGCAGCAAAAGAAGACCTGCAGGGCGTGACTATGTCATTGCTCTTGAAGGTCAAGTCGCTCAATTTGGATCTCTTCTTCAGAGGATTAAAGATGCGTCAGAAGAAGAAAGGGTAGTATTGCTCGAGAGCCTATCTTGTGATGATAGCTCCTCACCATTTCCTAAGAAAAGTATCAGTTGTGAACCCCGCATCATCACGGAAGGCTCATCTCGCATATCGACCATGTCTTTACAACCAAGTTCTCATGGTATGTCAGGTAAACTATAAATTTTCGATTATTACTATATTCATATGATAATATCTAGGTTCACTTCTATTTTACGGACCTACTAGCATGTACCAGAAAGATCCATGCTGGGACAATGCAGCAGAGAACAGCAGCGGCGATTCAGAACCTGACCCCGGAGAATGGCAAAACATGAGAGTAGTGCAGAACTTACCCATCGCGGAAGCAGATTTGACCGAATCACTTTCATTGTTCTTTAAATATCAGCACCCCCAATTCATGTTCATCGATAGGGATGCCTTTCTCGGAGAGTACCACAGCAACGCTCAGCAGGGGAAGTATTGCTCCTACCCACTTCTGTACTCACTATGTGCTCTTGGAGCCCGAGCATCAGGAGATGCTAGAATTAGAGAGAAAGCATCCTTACTGTCTCACTTTGCTGAGACTATGACCATATCACAGTCTTTGACTTGTCCTCATATCACCGTTGCTCAGTCGCTTCTCTGCTTGGCATTTTATGAGTTAGCGATGGGGAACCATTCAAAGGGCTGGTTGCTTGCTGGGATGGCTTTTCGCATGGGCCAGGATTTAGGCCTTCAACAAGACCCGAGGTTCCTAGCATCCCAAGATTCGAATATCGCTTCAGAGCAAGACCTCCAAATCAGAAGACGCATCTATTGGGGCATGTATGTTGCAGATAAGTGAGTACAAAACTGACCATTGGCTTCGTGGATCTTCAGCTGATATGTTGTATAGATTGATATGCTTATACTTAGGGCGACCTGTTATGCTATACGAAGAAGAAGCTGCGGTTGATGTGCCATACGCCATGCATGATCCTGCTCAACCCAATGAAAGGTATGAATCGGATACAAGCAACGACAACCAACCGGAGCTCATATCTGCATTGCAAGCAATGATAGAACTAAGCAAGATCACCCAGGAGATCCTCTCCAAGATATTCTCCACAAAGATGATCAAGAAGCCCCGCCGAGACCTGGTCCTCTGTCGTTCGAAGCGTCTAGAGGAGCTCAGTTTGCGCCTGAGTCGCTGGCATACCAATCTGCCTGCAAAACTGAGATGGAACCAATGGAACCCTTCAGCCGGGGGCTTAAAGCTGCATGTGCTTATTTTACAGTCAGTCACCTGCTTTTCCCTGCAACGAGAACTGCCTCTCCACAGCTGCTGCTCGCATAATTGACACAACCCTACCTAGCCTCTTCTACCACAGCGTCTCCATATCCCTCAATCGACATTTCGTCCGTCCAACGCCCGGCTTCCACGCCAAAGCGCTCTCGAAAGAACTCTGCACGACTTCTGCCCACACCATCATCGCGCTCATCCGGCAGTTCAGGTCCCAGCAAGGGCTGGCACACGCACCGATTCTCGTTGTGTACAGCGCCATCATGGCAAGCAGCGGCATCTCGTTCACTGAGGACTCCGCCGAGTTGGCAGTGGGGAGCGATCGACGACACTCGTTTATCTTGAGGGTTTTGGAGGAATGTTCGCAGACGCACGGTCTTGCGAGAGAGGCGCGTGTTAAGCTGCAAGCCACTATCGATGCGATAAGCGCCGTTACTGATCTCCCAGTTCCCGAACCAAGTCTGGAGATGGATGGAGAGCAATATGAGGATACTTCTTCCATGTATATGTTTGATGAGAGCTGGTTTGACTTTGGGGCTTTTGACATGGGGCAGGAAGTTCCTGACTTTGCAGAGTTTGAAGTAGTAGACTTGGCACAGAACTTCGAAGCTTTTACTAATCCGGGGTATTAGACAGTTAGCTCTCTGATGAGCCGAAAAATATGGCCAGCGCTTCCTTTATCTTTGTGCCTCTATTTTCTTTTCAAAGTTGGCTAAAGGGTTCATAGACTGCGGGACGAGAGGCGTTGCCCAGGAAGCGAAAACCTCTGCGGAAGTGAAGAGAGGCGTTGAGCGAAGGTTAACTTCAGATAGGAATGGGAGGTAAGTATGATTCAAGACGGCAGACATACATACATACGACATCCCATTTCAACCCACTCCAAAGCTAAATCCCATGTATTAAAGCGAAGCTATATAATCTCAGAAACATCCCGACATCCTAACAAAGCATGACCCCCTTATCATCCGAAGTCCTCGAACAAAACCCCCCGATCCGTACAAGGCATCTGCCCCACTTCAGCCACGCCCAAAAGCTTTGTTGCACATCGCTCCCCTCTAAAGTATTCTCTCCTTATCCTCCAGTTTTCACTATTTGTATATATCTCCCAAACTTGGACTTGGGAATGGCTTCAAAACAGAGAGTGGGGTTTACGATGTGCAACAAAAGTTTTGGCGTACGTGTCTGGACGGAAAAGGGCATGAGATGATAATTTTGATTTAATGATGGGATGTTATGTCAGTCGGCTTCTGATTTGTACTTGGAGATTGAAATTTGGGTTCAGTTTGACTTCGCGTGGAGGGAGTGGATAGGTGGGTGTTTTCTTACTGAGGTTTATGATGAGGTATAGAAAGGTAGTGACATATAAGTGTCCAGTAGTGGATGACTTCTCACTTGAGATGAATGCTTGATAGAGGTTCTGGGGCAGCTTTACCCCCAGCACAGTACTCGTATTACTGCAGGATTTTACATTCAAGGGTATCAACAGCGCGGAAACGTCGAAACAAAACATGAACACCGCTCGTTATCCGTATTACCTAAAGCGTTCCATATGCATAGATAGCCCTATAAGCTTCCCTGCCCAACGCCGTAAATATACCTGTCCAATGTCGTACATATGCGCCGTCCAAAGCAATCGTAAACTCGACTGATATCCATACCCATCCATTTCCCATTCCATAATCAAACCCATTCATAACCCACCTCTGTCTAAAAATCTAGTAAAAGCTGTGGCGCTAATTTCTCCAGATCCTCAACCTAAAAGAGGCACATGTTAGCAATTCCACTCCCTCTCTCTTCTCCCTCTCTCTCCCTCAAGACTC
>QGMG01001061.1:0-12980 GCA_007825325.1 Lachnellula cervina
CACCGCCGCCTCCGCGCTAGGGTGCAGGAGGGAGTTGGGCGGGATGATGGTGCGGATCGGGCGGATGGCGCCTTGGTTGAGGGGGATGTCTGTGTTGACGAGACAGCGCAGCGAGAAGATGATCGCCGAGTTGGTTATGGCGATCGGGGCGTTCCAGTTCCCGAATGCTTCTGGGCCGGTGCCCGTGAAGTCGAAGACGGCCCCGCCGGTCGCTGGGTCGATGGTTACTTTTAGTTGGATGCGCGTTCCGTCGTCCATGTAATCGGTTGCGTGGAGGGGGGCGCCGTGGGTGGTTGTGTGGATGGTTTTGAGCATGTCGCGGACGGCGTGTTCGGCCGCCGATTGGATTTCTTCCACTGCGGGGTGTAAGTAATTCTGCATGTGCTCTAAGGGGTCAGGAGGAACTTGCTGTAGAATTGCACAATCGCGAGTCCATAATCATCAATCAGAGAATGAATCAACTGACTCCCACGGTGGTTCGCAGCAGCTTGTGCTTTGATATCAGATATGTTATCTCGTAGGCAGCGGGTGCCTTGGCATTCAGGAAGTTGTGCTGGTGCCATGAGGAGATCGATCAGTTCTTTTTCTTTGAACTGGCCGCCTTCTATGACCTTGAAAGCTTTGATGACTGCTCCCTCTTCCCAAAGCTCTTTCGAATTGGGTGGCATGGAGCCAGGTAGAGTTCCACCAATCTGTAGGAAAATCAGAAAGCAATCCGGAAGTGAGAAGACAGGGTGAAGACTTACGTCGGCATGATGACCACGGGAAGCAGTCCAGAAGATGATATCCTTGCCTTCTGCGTCGAAAATAGGCGTGATGACTGTCAGATCAGGAAGATGTGTTCCCCCACAGACTAAATTTTCCATTAGCCAGACGTAATCTTAACGATGTTGGATCCTCACCTGGCGAGTTCGACAGAATAACATCACCCGGCCTCAAATTATCACCCCAATAATCAATCTGCCACTTTACCGCAAACGCCATACTTCCAATCTTCACCAATCATTAGCTCCACACTTACTTTACTGACGTCTCAACATACCATAGCAGGCACATGCGGTGCATTAGCCACCAAGCCCCCCTCGGGCGAAAACACCGTACATGAAAAGTCCAACCGTTCCTTAATATTAGTACTGACACTCGTCTTCTGCAACGCCCTCCCCATCTGCTCCGCCACGCCCATAAACCTATGCCCAAAAATGCTCAACTGGATAGGATCCACCGTCTTCGACGAAATCTCCTTCTTGGCAGAGGAAGAAATGTCTAAGATGACCATGCTAGAGAGAATGCTGGCTGTTGCTTCAGGGGGCACGACGAGGGTTTGCGAGGAGTCGATTATAAGGGCTGGGCCGGGGATGCGTAGGCCGGGGGAAAGGGTTGAGAGATCGTGAATGGGGGTTTGGTGCCAGGCTGAGTCGAAGTAGACGGGTGCGCTTGTTTTGCTGGTAGGGTGGGACCAGCTTTTGAAGGAGGCGAGTTCGATGGACCAAGGGGTGGGGAGGTCCAACATGCTATGGCCAATTGAGCGGACTCGGTAGTCATCGATGATTATATCTCGGCCGACTGGTAAGAAGCCAAATTGTGTTTGATGTGTGTTTTTGAATGATGTGATAAAGTCCGATTCAGCGGTTTCCCGGATCATTAACGGAGTATCGCTTCCGTGAAATCTCATGTTGAGATGTCTTTCGGAAGTTATACGGTCCTTCGGGACCCGTTGTTCCAACAAAGCCTCTATTGTCTTGTGCTGTAATTTGTCTAGCTCTGAAGCAAATAGCGACCTGTCTCTTTCAGTGTATATCAACGCTGACGGACTTCGTTCTTCGTGAACAACATCGGCCAGAGCCATGCCATATGCCGACAAAACTGAAGAGTACTTGTGAATGAGTACACGGGATATGCCTAGAGCTTTGGAGATATCGCAAGCGTGTTGACCCCCTGCGCCACCGAACGATGCCAAGTTGTGAAGCCCGGCATCGTATCCTTTGGCTTCTGTTAAAGTACGGATAGGCCTGCACATAGACTCATTCGCAACATCAAGAAACCTGGCCAAAAGTTAGCACGTTCTCTCCCAATCATTAGGTCCCTTACCCAGCCGCAATTTCTTCCAAAGTAAGTTTAATCTCAATCTCCTTGTTGATCTCGACCGTAAGCTCCTCGAACAGTTTCCGACTCGCCTCAGCATCAAGCGGCAAATCCTCATTCTTCCCAAAGATCTTCGGAAAATACTCCGGTCTTAATCTCCCCAATACCAGATTCGCATCCGTAACCGTTAAAGGGCCCCCCTTCCGATAACAAGCCGGTCCAGGATGGGCACTCGCACTTTCCGGGCCAACTTTAAACATCCCACTCTGCCATTTCAAAATACTCCCTCCACCCGCAGCGACAGTATTAATATCCAACTGCGGGCTCTGAATCGTAACACCAGCCGTCGTACTATCGAATATCTGCTCCAGCTCTCCTGCAAAACGCGAGACATCGGTGCTAGTACCGCCCATATCGAAGCCAATAACAGGTGTATTAGCAATAGGGTCTGAAGATGTACGCGCATATCCCACGACGCCACCCGCAGGGCCGGAAAGGATAGCTCTCAGCCCCGAGAGAGACGTGAACTCGACCAGGCCGCCATCGCTCTGCATGAACTCACAGCGGCAGCCGCTTGCACGTAGATCCTCGAAACCGGATTCGAAACCGGCAATGTATCGTTGGATTTCGGGGGTAAGGTAGGCGTCTGCTGTGGAGGAGTGGCCGCGGGGTACGATCTTGATGACGGGTGCGAGTTCGGCGCTGAGGGAGACATGCGTGAAGCCTATTTGTTCTGCGAGCTTGCCGATTACTAGTTCGTGGTCTCGGTAGGTGTAACTGTGCATCAAGCATACGGCGATGGAGCGGAATCCTTCATCGTAGGCTTCTTGTAACGACTGTCTTGTGGCGTTGATATCTGCTCGCATTAGTTTCTGCCGAGTATGGGAAGCTGGTCAAATGTACCTAGGGATTCCAGTACCCTGACTACCTCTCCTGTGATTCCTTTGACTAACTGGGTATCTTGAGAGAGGTCTATAGCTTCTGGAGCTTTGCTCTCGGTCCAAGCTTCCAGCGTTACACGCTCAGAGATCTCAATGACCTTGGAATAAAGCACATCCGGTTTGTTGATCGCCATATCAAAGAGTTTTGGTCTTGACTGGTTGCCAATATGTAGTAAATCCTATTCTCAAATTAGTCTAAAGTACTCCGTGAGAGAAGGATTCTGTACAGTACTTTTAAGCCTTTTGTTACAGCCAAAACAGTTGGTTCTCCTTTTCTTTCTAGAAGAGCATTTGTGGCAACTGTTGTACCCATCTTGATTGATTCTGTAGATGTGTTAGTGTGTGTCAGGACAGGCGGGTTTAAACATACCAACTCCTCTCAATGAGATCTTCTGCCCTTTAGGATATGACCTTCCAGTCGCCTTCTCTAGAACTCTTCTGATGGCTTCGACCGGCGCATCTGGATAGTTGTTTGGGTCCACCGATAGGAGCTTTATCAGAATATCATCTTGCCCCGGCACAGATGCTACACACTGCTGGGATATTAGCCCTGATTCTAGAATTCTGATTCTTCTGCACATACATCTGTGAAAGTTCCACCTCGATCAATTGAGATTCTAATCCCCGCCGCGGGGTTGCTGATTGAGCCCATGATGTTCGACGTATAGTCTAGATAAAAAAAATTGGAACAGAGATGCAAGTATTTGGAAATCTAACGAGACCATCAAACTGCTTCACAAACGCCAGCTCAATAACTTTTAAGGCCGTAGGTAAAGAAGATATCGGCCATACATAATATTATGGGAGCTAAGAAACTAATTGATCTGAGGAAGTAATGGAGGGGTAACGGCAAACCACTTACGTGGCCGAGATATACTCGGTAGCTCAGGTCCGAGTGTGGAGGTGGAGCTCGATTGCGTTACTCGGGATGGAGCTCAGTGAAAGTGGGAGGTGGGTGCAAACACCCTGTGGCGGCGGCAGCTCAAAAGTGGAATTTCTCCGACATGTGTGGAGCTCCACCAACGCGGCGACGCCTCACCAGAGCGAGCTAATGATCTGAATAGGCAATAAAATCTACCATGTGAGAATGATATTATTGAGGGAAAAGGACAATTAAATTATTATCTAGTGAATATTTCTCACAGCGTCGTTCATAGCAGCGGCAACGTACTCAAAGTTGCCATCGTTCAGACCCGCAATAGAAATTCTGGAGCTATCGGCCATGTAGATGTGATGTTGGGCTAAAATCAACCGTTAAATAATTGGACAAAAAGAGCGAACAGGGTATCGTACCTTGGAGGTGTTTGATCTGAGCAGGACTGATGCCCGTGAAGCCAAACATGCCACTTTGTTTGATAATATGTGACCAATCCCCCGGTGTCTCTAGGCGCACCAACTCTTCGTAAAGCTTTTCTCGCATAGATTTGATGCGAGAGGACATTGTGATAAGGTCTTTACCCCATTGTTCTGAGATCTCAGGCGTGCTCAGTACGGCTGCGGCGATTTCAGCTCCATGTAATGGAGGGGTCGAGACGGTGGCTCGCTGAGCGTTTTCGAGGATTGAGCTCATTGTCTGGACCTGGGAGGGAGATTTGGTTACAAATGTTACCAGACCGATTCGTTCTCCTGGGCTGGTATCAATAATCAAAGCTCCATAACGTTAGTTGAGAAGAGTGATAGCATACCATAGAGTCCCATGCTTTTGGCAAATGAAACACATATTGAAGCCTCTAGTCCCAGCTCATCCACAAAATACTTGATTGCCCAAGTATCGTCATTGACTGAACCAGAATTGAAACCTAGATAGGCTGAATCGAAAATTGGGAACAAGTGTCGCTCCTGGATCACCGAAGCAATCTTTTTCCATTGCTCTTTGGAAGGATCACATCCCGTAGGGTTGTGGGCGCAAGAATGGAGTACGACGATAGAACCCGCAGGTGCTGTCACTAGTCCGCTGATATAACCCTCAAAATCGAAAGATTTATCCTTGTAATATGGCAAATATTTGACATCAAAGCCTAGGGAACGGAAGAGCAGGTCATGATTTGGCCATGTGGGATCCGTGATGTAGACAGCCTTTGGAGTCGGATCGACTTTTCTTAACACGTTTCCTGCCAAGTAGAGCGAACCGGTTCCGGAAAGTCCCTGGCATGATGCAATCTAATCTCATATTAGTATATGGCTGAGCTTGGGACCAACAACCCTCACCCTGCCCTCACTGTAAGGTTTCGTTCCATTGAACACCAATTTCACGGCCTCTTCGCGGAAGACTTTCGATCCGGAAATCGGAAGATATTCATGTCCACGATCCGCCACGAGGGGCGTCGCCATTCGGACAGAGGGGAGTATCCATGGATTTCCATTCTCATCGCGATACGTTCCGGGTCCAAGGTTGACTTTCTTGGGATGGGGATCCGCGAGGAAGTCCTTTGTGACTTGGAAGATTGCGTCCACGGGGATAGGTTGTGCATTTTCGAAGAAAGAAGGGCTTGAATCATGAATGGAAACCATCTTGGAGGATAGATACGGCAGTAAAGGCAACTAAGGAATTGAAAGTAAGGCCAAAAAGAAAAGAAAAATGATAATATAAAGAGAGCCCTGAGTCACAAGGGTGGGAGTGGCCGTTTGTCGCACCCCGCCGTGGAGCATAATGTCTGTTTAAACATTGAAGAGTCTGTGCGTGATTGGGTACATGCACCCCATGGCAGGTTCCTGCATCGGCTTGCCAGCAAGAAAGCCGGGGATGGTACGGAGTACGCCAGTAAACAGTTGTAAAACGATTTGCAAATCCGAAGTCGCTGGTGGCGTAATCCAAGGATCCAATGGCAAGCTCCTTATTATCATTTGCTTCACTTGGAGTGACAAGACTTGATTGCGGCTGCCTCTGCGGTCTTGAAGAAGTCAGAGAAGAGCGCTGCGGTTATCATCACTAAATGCGATTCGGTGCTTAGTGTATGCGTACAGTAATACGCTCTAGCTGTACAATGAAGCAGGAATCGGGGGCAGACTTTGCCCTTCTCTCGAGTCTGAGTTGCTGGAATGACGAGGAAAATATAAAGATGCTTCGAGCAGCTTGCTTGAAACAACAACCATTACGGTGACCGCTTTGACTTGCTCTCTACGGTAGCCGCACCACAGCCATGAGAAAAGCCCCTGTCTCCTTCTCTACAACTTCCCAGCATTGAGATGCGGACTCGATATATACTCTGATACTCTCGCCACACTCGCGGCTTCGAATGAATCACAGCATCTCATCGCAGGCTACAAACCGACCTGTAGAGACCTGGAAACTCTGCACCGCGTTGCAGACAGCGCGAGGATCCAACGTACCTAGGTCCTGTATGTTTGCCGTTCTTGCAGAAAAACCAGACTTTTTTCTTCATGGGGTTGTAGTGGGTTGGGACTGGTGGGAAGGGGTCGCTGAGAGTGCTGTGTTGTTGAAAGGCACCGTACACTGTATCTAACCAAAGGGCCAAGGAATGGGTTTACTGCTGTACTGTACCACTCAAATGAAACTTCAGGTAGAACCAAGGACAAGGACAGATTGCCAGTCTTATCAGGCAGGCTGTTGGATTAGCACTGTACGGATGATGCAGCTCTGCGTGATCCAAATATCTGTGATAAACTCTGATTACGGGCTTGGCTTCGCAGATACTTACTCCATTTATATCGTCGGAATTACTACGGTTACAGAGGTACAGTACAGTGTGCGAGGGTTGGCATCCCTGTACTTCCCTGGCGATCTGGAGTAGTCTGGGCATCCGGAGTAAAAGCGGAATCGTTTTTACGGGGCTCACGTTTGAATATACTTCAGCATCAGCACCGTAAAGAATAACAAGAAGAACAAGATAGAAGGATAAAAGCACCCGTCAGGCCTCTCTAAAGCAATCTTATTATTATGGCCTCTAGCCTTGGGCATTTTCGAAGGTTGTGTTTTATCTTATTTGCCGTTGCATCAACAGGACAATAACGAATTAATTGTCCCTGAGATTACATAATAAATGAGGCACTTCTTTTCGTCCACCGTTGAGCGGGGGAAGATCTTGATAGATTTCTAAGCCGCAACCTAGTCGGAGTAATCGATCCGTGCCCGCAGCTACTTACTACATCCGGTAGCGAGCTGACAACGGCTGGAAGGATGTGATAATATACAGCTTACGGAGGTATACATCTTGCACAGCTTTATTGATACAAAAGTGATAAATTATGGCTCATCGCATCATCATATCGTATCTACCTACTACCTAGGTACTCTACTGTACCGGTATGGTGCCTAGGCTACTTCTCCACGGAGTACGGATTTAACGGTGGACTCCAAGAACTCGGGACTCCACGCACAGACATAATCGTCCATACAGTATTACAGGGTATATAAAGTATCGGGCTTACTCCATCCCGCTCTTGGTAGAGAAGATCCAATCAGCTTTTGAGCGTTGAGGAAATACTTCGTAAATGACTCAGTCGAAAGAAGAGGTAGTTTTGCATGACAAGTAAGCTTACCTACGATAGGTCTACCATTCCGAACGAGGCGAGTTTTGCGGCATGTCATATTAATAAAGGAAGAAAACACGGAGCTGGCAATTTGGATTAAGTCTCAGCACTAGAACGAAAAATATTCCACTACCCCCACAATCCGTGTTACAGACCAGTGACCTTGCAAGGAACCGACTAGGATGTACGGGATCTACAATCTTATAATCTGGAGCACAGACCCATCATACAGTAAAGTGTGTTCAATCCGGAAGGAGGCTTCACCCCCGGAAGATCAAAGAGTCCGAAACCATGGAAAATGTAGCATGCGTGCTCGGTGCGCTAAAGAAGTTTGTTTATTATTACAAACCTTCTACGGAGTACTCGTAGTGCATACCGTATATGTAGTACCGTTCGTCATCTGCCCTTCTCTTCCCGTTGACAAATTCACTTTTTCTAATCGTAATAAACTTCTTTCTTTCCATATGTTCGTTTCTTCAACAGACCTCCAATTCCCCAGAGGCTCTTGAGCCAGGACCGCAATACATCTGCCACACCCTGCTCTTGTCAGCAGCTATCTTTGGCGAGAAACGCCCCCAACGCAAAGAATGTCTGAGAAGGAAATATACCTGGAAGCTCCCAAAGACGAGTTTCCCATTGCGCCTGCATCAGCAAACACAACCGCTCGAACATCCGTCGACACAGTCGCAGACGCAGAAGTACAAAGAGAAAATGCGCGACACAGCAATCCCAACGGCTTCACGCGCACAGAGAGCGGTGTCGATGTCAAGAGCGCCGAGGCCGAATTCGCAACGCTGCAGAAAGAGCTCTCAGGCATAAGCCAGGCAAGTCGACATCTCTCGAGGACGCACTCGCGACAATCGCAAGCTTCCAAGACAAAGGGCACCAGCGGCGATGTGGAAAAGGCAGCTACTTCAGAGTCCAACTCCGAAGGGGAGCAGTTCGATCTCGAGAGCACCCTTCGAGGCAATCAGAACGCGGAGAGGGATGCTGGCATTCGGCCCAAGCATATTGGTGTCATCTGGGATGGCCTCACCGTGACTGGAGCTGGAGGGGTTACGAACTTCGTAAAGACGTTTCCCGATGCCTTTGTCAGTTTCTTCAACGTTATTGAGACCGGCATGAACATATTTGGTATTGGGAAGAAGGGGAGGCAGGTCAAGATCTTGGATGGTTTCCGAGGTGTTGTAACGCCTGGAGAAATGGTGTTGGTGCTTGGACGGCCAGGATCTGGCTGCACAACCTTTCTCAAGGTTATTGCAAACCAGCGCTTTGGATACACGGGCGTGAACGGCGAGGTTCTATACGGTCCTTTCGATGCAAGGACCTTTGCAAAGCAGTACCGTGGTGAAGCTGTTTATAACCAGGAAGATGACGTTCATCACCCTACTCTTACTGTTGGGCAGACTCTAGGCTTTGCATTAGATACCAAGACCCCAGGAAAACGACCAGACGGCATATCCAAGACAGACTTCAAGGACAAGGTCATTACTACTTTTCTTCGAATGTTCAATATCGAGCATACGAGGAACACAATCGTAGGTAACCAATTCGTCCGAGGTGTCAGTGGGGGAGAGCGAAAGCGTGTCTCTATCGCAGAGATGATGGTCACATCCGCGACAGTTTGTGCTTGGGATAACTCAACGCGTGGTTTAGATGCCTCAACCGCACTAGATTACGCCAAGTCTCTCCGTGTCATGACCAACATCTACAAGACCACCACTTTCGTTTCATTGTACCAAGCCAGTGAGAACATCTACAAGCAATTCGACAAAGTCTTGGTCATCGATGAAGGACGAGAAGTTTACTTTGGCCCAGCCAAGGAAGCCAGAAGCTACTTCGAAGGCCTCGGATTCAAAGAGAAACCGCGCCAAACGTCCCCCGATTTCCTCACCGGTTGCACCGACGAGTTCGAGCGCGAGTATGCCGAAGGTCGAACATCTGAGAACGCTCCTCACAGTCCTGAAACTCTTGCCAAGGCCTTCAACGACTCGAAATACGCAAAGCTGCTTGACGACGAGATGGTTCAGTATCGAAAGACCCTTGCTGAGGACAAGCAGAGGCAGGAAGATTTCCAGGTTGCTGTTCACGATAGTAAGCGTAAAGGTGCTTCCAAGAAATCTGTTTACAGTATTCCTTTTTTCCTTCAGGTCTGGGCTCTTATGCAGAGACAGTATTTGATCAAGTGGCAGGACAAGTTCTCGCTGGTTGTTAGTTGGATTACGAGCATTGTCATTGCTATAGTACTTGGTACTGTCTGGTTGAATCTTCCGCAAACATCAGCGGGAGCGTTTACCCGTGGTGGCCTTTTGTTCATCAGTCTGTTGTTCAACGCCTTCCAAGCCTTTTCGGAACTCGCAAGTACTATGATGGGTCGTCCAATTGTCAACAAACACAAAGCCTACACTTTTCATCGACCCTCAGCTCTGTGGATAGCACAAATATTGGTCGACGTAGCCTTCTCCGCTATCCAGATCTTCGTCTTCTCCGTCATCGTCTACTTTATGTGTGGTTTGGTTCGTGATGCTGGGGCATTCTTTACCTTCTACCTCGTGATTGTCAGTGGCTATTTGGCCATGACGCTCTTCTTCAGAACGATAGGTTGCGTGTGCCCGGATTTCGACTACGCCATTAAATTCGCTGCTACAATCATTACCTTCTTCGTTATCACGTCTGGATATCTGATTCAGTACCAGAAAGAGAAGGTTTGGTTGAGGTGGATCTACTGGATCAACGCTTTAGGGTTGGGTTTCTCGGCACTGATGGAGAATGAATTCAGTCGACTTAACTTGACCTGCACCGGCGAATCATTAATTCCCTTTGGATCTACATACAACAATATATCCCACCAGGTCTGTACGCTACCTGGCAGTGTATCCGGAACAGACAAAGTCTCAGGATCCGCATATATCACTCAAGGATTCGCTTACCTCCCAAGTGAGTTGTGGCGAAACTGGGGAATCATCTTGGTTTTGATTGTGGGTTTCCTCTTCTCTAATGCCATGTTGGGAGAGTGGATCAATTTTGGTGCTGGCGGAAATACAGCCAAGGTTTTCCAAAAGCCAGATAAAGAGCGGGCCGAGCTCAATGCTGCTCTTGTTGCTAAGCGGGACGCACGCAGGTCTTCTAAGAACGAGGTTGAGGGTTCCGAGCTTAATATTAAATCGAAGGCTATCCTTACATGGGAAGGTTTGAACTACGATGTCCCAACTCCAGCTGGACAATTGCGCTTGCTTAATAATATCTATGGATACGTTCAGCCAGGTGAGCTTACCGCACTTATGGGAGCGAGTGGTGCAGGAAAGACTACACTGTTAGATGTTTTGGCCTCCAGGAAGAACATCGGAGTTATATCTGGTGACGTTCTAGTCGATGGTATCAAGCCCGGAACCTCATTCCAGCGTGGAACATCCTATGCCGAGCAACTGGACATCCACGAGCCCACCCAGACGGTCCGTGAAGCACTTCGATTCTCAGCCGATCTCCGTCAACCCATTGAGGTTCCTCAATCCGAAAAATATGCCTATGTTGAAGAGGTTCTTAGTCTGCTGGAGATGGAGGATATGGCTGATGCCATTATTGGAGATCCGGAATCTGGACTGGCTGTCGAGCAACGAAAGCGTGTTACTATTGGTGTTGAGCTTGCAGCCAAACCTGAGCTTTTGCTTTTCTTGGATGAGCCTACGTCCGGTCTTGATTCCCAATCGGCTTTTAACATTGTACGTTTCTTGAAGAAGCTCGCAAATGCCGGACAAGCTATCCTCTGTACCATCCATCAACCAAATGCTGCCTTGTTCGAGAACTTTGACCGACTGCTCTTGCTCCAGAAGGGTGGGCAAACTGTTTACTTTGGAGACATCGGCAAGGATGCTGTTGTCTTGCTGGACTATCTTAGCAGGCATGGAGCCCACTGCCCGCCTGATGCCAACCCAGCCGAGTATATGCTTGACGCCATAGGAGCAGGACAGGCTGCCAGAGTTGGTGATCGAGACTGGGGTGAGATCTTCGCCGAGTCCCCGGAATTGGCCAACATCAAGGATCGTATCTCCCAAATGAAGGCCAACAGACTCGAGGAAGTGGGCAGCCACGGGAAGGTGGATGAAAAAGAATTCGCCACCCCGCTTCTTCACCAACTGAAGATTGTCCAGAAGCGTACCAACTTGTCATTCTGGAGATCTCCCAACTATGGTTTCACACGACTCTTTAACCACGTTATCATTTCCATTATCACTGGCCTTGCATATCTTAATTTAGATGACTCTCGAGCCTCCCTGCAGTTTCGAGTCTTCGTCATCTTCCAAGTCACCGTCCTCCCAGCCTTAATCCTTGCCCAGGTCGAGCCCAAATACGCCATCTCTCGCATGATCTTCTACCGCGAAGCCTCCTCCAAAATGTACGGCCAGTTCGCCTTCGCGTCATCCCTCGTCGTAGCGGAAATGCCATACTCAATCCTCTGCGCCGTCGGCTTTTTCCTGCCCCTCTACTACATGCCTGGCTTCCAGACCGCCTCCTCCCGCGCGGGCTACCAATTCCTCATGATCCTCATCACCGAGCTCTTCTCCGTCACCCTCGGCCAAATGGTCGCTGCCATTACCCCCTCGCCCTTCATCTCCGCCCTCCTAAACCCCTTCATCATCATCACATTCGCGCTCTTCTGCGGCGTCACGATCCCGAAACCGCAAATCCCCAAGTTCTGGCGCGCATGGCTGTACCAACTCGACCCCTTCACACGCCTCATCGGCGGCATGGTCGTCACGGAACTGCACGGCCGGAACGTCACCTGCGCCCCCAGCGAACTCAACCCCTTCTCCTCCCCACCCGACCAGAACTGCGGCGACTACATGAAGCAGTTCTTCCAAGACGGCGGGGCGGGGTATATCACTAATAACGCCACGCAGGCATGCCACTACTGCGCGTACAAGGTCGGCGACCAGTTTTACACGGGGCTGGAGTTGAGTTTTGATAATCGCTGGAGGGATCTGGGGATTTTCTTGGCTTTTGTTGGGAGTAATTTGATTTTGTTGTTTTTAGGTGTAAGTCCCTCCTGTCCTTGTCCCTCCCCACACCCCCCTCTGCTCCTTGACCAACAGGCGCTAATTTTACATTGTAGTCGAGATACTTGAACTTCAACCGCAGATAGATGATGAGATGGTGGATGAGATAATGTCGAGAGAGAACTCTTCCTTTTAAATAGATATCGTCGTCTGGTGGATGGATGGTGGTGGGAAAAGCAAGCATAAAATGTTATAGAAGGGATGGGAATGGAGTGGAAAAGAGGCATATGTTCTGCTTGAGCTTTGCTTTTTCGGAAAGTCGTTGCGTGGATACGTGGATACGTGGGGTTGATCTGTATATTTAAAATAGATGGACGTGGAGATTTCTATAATAGTTAATAATTATAAGATGTGTAGACGGATGTTTATCGTTCTTGAGATTGTTTTAGGGTGAGGGTGAGGTGAGGATTGA
>QGMG01001062.1:0-12974 GCA_007825325.1 Lachnellula cervina
CGGACTTATAGACTTATAGAAGCGAGTATTACCCCTTTACAGGTATTAGATATATGACTATAGATAAGTAAGCAGCATTTAACTACTCTATATACAGCGCCAGCCTGAGGCCCCTCTAGTGCGAGCTTGCGAGCACCGAGGGGACTCGTTCTTTAAAACTCGACTATCCCGACCGAGATTTCCTGCTGATTGACCACAACAACGATCCGGAGTCAGTGCTTTCAGAGCTATATCCCAATTGCAGGGTCAATGATAGGCTTCGGAGTCTGAAAGATGAGTTTTCACAAATGTCGCCTGACCATATGGCATTGGCCCAAGACGCAGACATGGCGCTTGCTGTGAGAAGTAGAGGTATTGGAGCTGGTCCCAAAGCTTTCTACTATACCGCTGGGAATTGGAGGATCCTTGTTTCCTCTCGAGCTACTCACCGAAGAAATACCCAGGAAAGTCACGCATCCCTTTCCCTAACTTTCAATCCGGAGATGATTGGAGGCGGCTCGTATCCTGCAACTATTTGGGCAGAGCGTAATTGATGCCCTGAATGGCCTGAATGATTTTCGAATTGGGTTGTTATACCAGCTGAGATGTCGCATGCTCCTGCGATGTTAACATCTCAGGCAAGTGGACGGTAATAAGGAGAGAATTCTACCACGGGACAGAAGAATTGGCTCCAGTTGGCTCCCGTGGGCTCCCGTGACAAAAATCATGTTCAATGGGTCAGCGACCCCTCGAACTTCCCGAAAGCGCGCTGCTTCTTTGACTCAAGCTTCAGATCGGGTGGTATGGACCGCCAGGTACCTGGCCGAGTGTACTCATCTAACGAACGACATCGATTCAAGCCTCTTAGATAAGGGCACACCAGACATGACCAAGATTCTGCGATGTCGAAGGCCAGTACTTTGGTTCGTTGGTCTCCTTTCGAGATCCCCCCGAAACCACCGCGGGAGCATATTGAAAGGCTCTTGATACTGCTTCTCTAAATTCTCATCCTGCTGATTCGTCAAATAGGATACTCGGTCGAGAGTTGAGGCGGTATGGGAAAGAGGATGTCGTGAGCGCTATCCAAAACCAAACCGAGCTGAGGGTCGGCGGTTATGCCAATGTTGATTCATATACCATGATGTTCATCATGCCTTGAGCAGTGTAAAAAAACTTGAAATGTGCTTCTGTAATGGACCTTCTGGATCGTACGGACTTTCGGTTCTCCGACACTTGTTAGCACCACTGGAGCGACCACTTTCGCGACCATAATGAATCTCTTTCTGTTTTTTTGGGAGCCGGAGTGGAACTGGAGCACACTGCATTAAGGTTTAAATCCCATATGCCGAAGCATTTTTGAAGTCTCAAGTCAAAGGGTCCGACAAGTGTTGGGAGGGTTGGTCCTCTTAAGCGCTCATAATTGCTTTCCATCACAATGGTATTTTGACTTCTCGCCCCTGATTGGTATCGCATTCTCGTTTGATTCTAGGATACCTTACTCTCGGAGGGGGAGCATTAACTTTTGGTGTAAGATTCTCGCTGGTGTGCAAGAGAGTTGTGAATCCGATTATGGCATAAATACTGAGGTGCCAAAGTCTCGGCTTTGGCCACTCTGGACCACGAACGTCTTTCTCATCTCCACACTTATTTTGCCCGAGCGCAGATCCGATACCTGTCCGCAAAAGTAAATTGTACTGATGAAGCATCGTTGCTGGACTGCTATTTGCTGCACCCGTGCCAAGCGTTTCGAGTTCTGCTTCGAGCTTTCACAACCCAGCGCGATCTCGGTTTCAGCCTTGTCAAGCTTCATCTGATGTAAGTGCATAGCTTTGATCTTGAATTAGACTCAAGGAGAATTGGAAAGGCCGTTTCCGGTGAAGTTTTGCGCGCGTTCATGGAGTTAATGTTTGTGAAATAATGGGCCGCGCCCATGTGTTCTCAATTTCTTCTCGACGCCAATTTTCGAGGTTTTCATTCTTTTCTACACGCAGCTGTGCTGCCGTGATATTAATTATATAGTATTATTAATTATGTATATCTCGTTAAAGGAAGTCTCAATTAGAGTAGTTGGTAATGTGGAAGGACCCAGAGGAGAAGATCACCCTTCTCGCGCTGGAGGTAATCTGGCCGAAAGTCTCATCGGTGGAACTGGCACGCAAACAATTCGAAGCTCATCAACACACACGCAAACATCTTTGAGCTCTCCTGCTATATATTCAGCAAATACCATCATCACACGAACAACTTCTGACCTCGCCCCAAATCAGGCCCCAACCAGTCTGAACATTCTCCTCGCGCCGACAAGTAGCCCCTTGGTAGCATCAGATGACAGCGGTCTACCGCGTGGCGCCATAATTGGCATTACTCTAGGCTCTATCTTCATCTTCTTCCTGATTGTCCTGCTCCTCGATGTTTTCCTCCTCTCCAGCCGAGTGCGACGGAATTTTTTTCGAAGCAGCCCCGACAAAAAAGACCCTTTCGCCATTGAGAAGCCACTAATTCCACCCCGAGCGAACAATATCAAACGAAAACCACTTCCACCTCCAGATGTCCCACTGTACGACAAGGAAATCAAACATTCGCGGGCTCTCAGCCTTGACTCCGCTTCAAGGTACTCGAGAAGCACATGGGGATGGAGCGGAGAAAACGGCGGGACGACTTTGAGAGACAGCGGAGAAGTGGAGTTGATGCAAAAGAGCGGCAATTACTACCGGTATTCAAACTCGGTATTTGAGGAAGATGCATGGGATGAGTGGATGGAAGAGAAAGGCCGAGCATACAACGGGGCCATACGACCTGGAATGGGAGTGCAAAAACGATATACAAGAAGTAGCTTTGGCACGGTTAATCAGAACCGGTACACTCCGAGTAGTTTTGCTTTGGGAGAGGTGGATCTGGATGATGTGGATGAGAAGGTGGACTATAGTAAGAGAAGGGGGTTTCCGACTTGGATTCTCAATGACCCTCTGGAGCGTTGGCGAAGAGGCCTGCATCCGCTGGCGGGAAAGAGGGGCGAGGGCTTCGAGAGGATTGCTTATTTCAAATGACCTTTTAATATAATCTAGAACACTATAATCAAGCACTACTTCTTACGTACGTTGTAGTCTTTGCATGGCAAGTCCACTGATATACAAATTGGAAACCCCGGTCAAAGCAAATGGCAGCCACGTTTTGTTGGTGGTAGGCTGCGAAGCACCTACATTGCTCCGCAATGCATAGGATCAAGGCTTTAGACAACTCATAAAATGAATCAACCCTTTTCTGAGTAACCCGACTGAACAAAAAATGGAAGGCAATGTTGGTGCGTTTGCGTTCCTTCCCTGCACTAGACCGGTTCACATCACTAAGTATACTGGAGAAATACCATCAACCTCCAATTAAAGTATACTTACCTAAGATAACGCATAACTTACTAGATACGCAAATACGTAATATATTTTGAACGCCAAAGCAAAACTAGATTCCCTTGAACTAGAAAGTGTTCATCACGGGCCATGTGCGTACCATGACTTGCCTTCTTATCAACCTGCTAGTCTGAAGGACTTCCAAGACAGGACTGATTGGAGTGAAAAAGCCTGGAATGTGACCGAGTAAGAACATGGTATTTTGAATTTCGAGTGTATCTAAATCTATGTCTGGGCTAATTCCCGTTCCGTCGCCTGTGGAATACACAGCTACAGATGGCTCATCTTGCTTGCTGAGCTTCTCCCGAATTGTATGATAGTTCGAAGAAATTGAATGCCGAAAGAACTAACTTAGGACTGCAACTTCTAGGACGAAAACCAAAAATTATGTTTCTTTGGGCACAATCGGCCATTTCTTCGACATTAAACTTGAGCTTGCCAAAGTACTGGAAACACGGAGGAGCCATGGAAAGCATTATGCGCATCATGGGTTTGAAGAACTTATTTACGCTTGATTTGATGCTTCAGGTATATTGATTTAGAGGTGACACAATATTAGCAGAAACCTCCATGCTCAGGGTCACCTGACGAGCCCCCCTTTCTGATGACGAAACGAAATAGCCAGAAACGTTGATTCTAGAAAGGGCAACCAGTGAAGAATACGATGTTTGCTACGTTATTTTACAAGATGTGGTATATACCGTAAAATCCTTCCAGTCCTTAAGCTCATCTTTTTGGCCGCCTCTTTCACCCAGTCAATTTAAAGCTAAACTCCCCTCCTCCACCAGGAAGATGTGATCCAAACAAAGAGAGATTGATCTTAGTATCAGGGATCGGAGGATCCGCCGCCTCTTCCCTCCATTCCGTCCACTTTGCCACTTTCTCCTTGCCATCCCATCCAATCGTCAGATCCGTCAACTTATCGTCTCTCTCCACATTCCAACGCGCAGCAATCTGCCCTATAACATTGCAAATGGCATCCGTTCCGGGATCTTCAAACCACATCGCATGATCTCCATTTACAACTTTCAACCACCAAGACTTAGCCCTCATGCGGGCGCGAATAGCCTTCAGATGCATTTCCACGGCCAAGGGATCAGAGTCTCCGATTATGAAAAGCACTTCGGTGTCAGGTTCTAGGGCCAGCAGTTCTTCGTAGCGTTGATCCAGACCGCGGACAAGAGGGTAGGTGAAGAAGATGATTTTCTTCACATGGCTGTACAGCTGGGCGCGAGCCGCAGCCCGCGCACCCATGCTTTTTCCTGCAAGGACGTTTGTCGAAGGGTATTTTGCAAGCAAAGCGCGGAAAACATTGATCCGGTGGGGGAAATCCAAGGAATCTTCAAAACAAAGGATTGTCTGCGTGCGTGCAAAGCCCTCCATGAATCTTATTATAGCAGGCCTTTCGAGAACTGAACGTCCATGTGTGAAAATCACATCTGGGCGCGGGTCTTCTTCTTTGATCCATTTTCCTTCTGCAGAGTTGCCAGTCAACTCTTTATATGCGTCCAAGGCGGTCTGGTAGGCCGCTAAGTGTGCCTGATAAGCTGCTAACATAGCTGGGTATGAATCTGCGTATACATTGTTGGCGGCTTCCGTCGCCAGTGTGACCTTGGATGGGCGCCCAGGTCCACGTGGTTGATTTGGGATTGGTTCAGCAGGAGCAATCGGAGCAACTGGAGGTGGTCCTGGATCTTGGGCAGAATCGTTTTTGGCCGCGTGAGGTGTGTGGTATATTCGGCATGGTATTAGAGCTTGTCCTGGCACTGCCTCGAAATCAAAATTTATTCTTGTAGCTGCAACTGCAGGCTCGGCACGCAGAAGAGCGACGGTTGCGGGGTGGGCAAGATTTTCCATTTTATATCTTGTTCTCGATATTGCTAAATGCTATAGCAATTGATAGCCTGATATTGATCCGAAAAAAGTAGACGCGAGAAAGAAGTGACGGTTTGTGGTGGAATGAATGAGAAGGAGTTGACCATAATAGTTTATGTCTGTCGCACTTCTTATTATCAGAAAGGAAAATTGTGAAAGAAAATTGTGAAAGAAAATGCATGGCCTCTGGGTGTCTTTCAATTTCTTTCACGCTGCACGACAGGAAAGGTATATTTGACGCATGCGGCGTCTTTGTTGAAAGCCACTCACTTTGAATCTACTTTACAGCTACGCTTCATAAGCCACAGCTCCAATCAAAGAGCAGCAAGAATCTGAAGTCTGCATATGAAGATCGTGGGAGAGCCGCCGTATCAAGTGAAAATGAATGAAGAGGTTCTGTCATCGGGCGTTCCTCCCATATTTCAAAGTCTTTCTTGTTCAATGTGCAGCTCGACTTAAGTCGGCTTGAGTTGACATGAGTTTTGTAGATACGCCGGGGCCCATCGCTACTCGTTTTCCAAGCCACAAGCTGGATCGGTAGAGTGGAAGAGATTAATTTCTCTAGACCTCATACAGTCTTTGAAATCGATCTTTCATATCTAACAAAATTAAACATTTGTATAGACTTATGAAATGAAAATAAACTTCAGCATAAGCTTATCTCCACTCAAACTCTTTACTAGAATATAAAAGCAGTCCAGAAAAATACTTTCTCCTACCTTATACATGTTAAACGTACACAGGAGGTCGAAGGATGATGACGCTACCGTAAGGGGTGCTGAAAGGTTCATTGGGCATACCCTTCTATATAGTTGCTAGTTATTATCAGCTTAAACATAACATGGCGCCGCGGACAGAAAGATCCGCCACCTACGACATGACAACAGCCCATCAGAATTCGACGAATTAGTCGAGATGCATTCCTATCTGGACCAGCAAAATGCCTTTTAAACTACACCTGTATGGAAAAAGACGAGTACAAGAGCGAGAACGAGACACGAAATAACCATATTTATTTCCTGACAGCAAAAGCCTCGTTGACAGCAAGAGGTGATCGATGGAGTAAAAGACACTAGCTCAAAGCTCGTACCTATCCTGAAATCGAACTGTTACACCTCCGATTTAACTATACTACTGGGACAGACAGGAAGAGTAGCAGAAATTCCATTGATTTATTGATTGATTGAGAATTTTGCGTCACGGACGCCTGATCAGACTAGCTTCAGTATGTAAGAGAGCTCTTATACCCCTTCACCCCCACTCTTCCCACGAGCCAAAACATAATACCAACTGCTCAAGACTTACACCCCACATCATCCACTCTCCAACATTGAACTTCCCCGGCTCGAGAAAAAGTATAAAAGAAATCCCCTCTCATCTTCCTCAAACCATCACACCGAACCGGCGCCATCAGTCATCTTTTAGGTTTTCTAAAACCCACGAAATCCTTCCTAAACTTCAGACAAACCTACTAGTCATTCAAAGATTCCCTGGCTCTCATTCTCTCGCACGAGAAAACAAACGAACAGCATGACCAAACGATAAAATTCTTCACAGCAAAACACCACTGAACAAGTTTGTACTACAACCTCATAGGTAAAACCCCGTGGACTATGGCGTTCGATAAAATAGGAGATGATACTTTGTGGACTGATATGCGTGACCTCGCCCGGCAAAATGCTTGGGTCCAATTGGGTTTGAAAATGAGTGATAATTAGCTACCATTACAGTGAGGCTCATTTTATACACTTTGGCTGGCTGGCTAAACAGACGCTTCTCTCACTCGTGACGTCAATTGCAGGTCAATAATTCCAAGCGTTTCACAACGCTAATAGGAAGAACAGGAACAGGCCACTAGGCCGATTGAACTAGTATACATTGCTCACTCATGCCATTTGTAGATATTGCAAAGCAATGACATTTGGACCTACCGACTTTAACTCTGCAGTTTACAGCCTGGCGGACACAATCTGGGTTTCCAACGCGTCCCATTGCACTCTAATCCGAGGCTCCTATCCTAGGTCGTAAATATTCAAGCTCACCCAAAATGGCTTGTGTCCTATAATCCAAGCAATCCCAATATCAAAGCGCGCCCACCAGCTCCAATTGCATCCCAAACAACACCCTCCTATCGTTTTTGCCGCCATGGTTCCGATCCAGAATGAGATAATCATGTTTTAAGCGTATATGTGCAGGTGGTCTTCGTCTACAAGTTATTTGTATCCACAAAAAACTAAACGGGACTCGAATAATGATGGTTGGATGTTGGACTTAGAAGTCTTGGAACAAACGGCCATGCCTACAAAGGTTAGATTGATTCACGAGACCGACAAAAGTAACTTACTCATCGTGACCCGATACTCCGTATTGCTCGGTCTCTTCAGGATACTTATCAAACTGACTCGCATCTCCAACGCCAGCCTTCACTGGCGGAACGTAGGGTGCATCGATGTCCTTCTTAGACAATCGTTCCCAGGTAACTTCGGCGAACCACTGATGATTCTTGACATCCTCTGAGCCCCCATGTAAGTTGCCCAGCCGCTTCGTTAAGTCTGCCGTTATAAGGCGTTGAAGTAAATCCTGGGCATCGGGATGAATGTACGGTGGGTACTTGACTCGGCCTTTTAGGATATTTTCATAGATCTTCATTGGAGAGCCACCATCCCAAAAAGGAGTAAACCCACAAAGCATCTCAAAGATTAATATGCCCAGGGACCACCTATAGAATTGTCAGAAAACATCACATCAGTCGCTGTACAAACAACTCACCAATCGACGGATTTGTTGTATCCCTTGCTTGAGACAACCTCAGGCGCAAGATAATCCGGAGTCCCACACAGTGTCCAAGTGATATCTGGAACTCTCTTCGCGAACCCAAAATCTGTTATTTTCAGGTGTCCGTGTCGATCGAGTAGTAGGTTTTCTGGCTTCAAATCTCGGTAGATTATTTGCTTCGAATGCAGGTACTCCAAGGCCAGAGTAACCTCTGCCGCATAGAATTTTGCTACGGGGTTGGGAAAACGCTATTTGTTTTTAGTACCACTCAGCTATTCTTTTAAGATTGAAGGCCTACCTGCGACTTGCGTAGCAGTGAGAACAGTTCACCACCTTCTACGAAATCCATTACCATGTATAGATTTTTTGAATCTTGAAACGTCCCCCAAAGTGTGATGAGAAATGGATGCTTGACTTCTTGTAACATCCTCCTTTCGTCATTTGTGTGTTCAACCTGCTTCATCTTGACCACCTGGGCCTTCTTCAGCACCTTCACCGCATAGAAACGCTGGTTGTGTTTCGACTGAACTAGATGGACCCTCCCAAAACTACCAGTCCCAAGTGTTCGCAGAATGTCAAAGTCCCCCAACGAGTACTTGCCCTTGGTCTGCCGGACCGGGGTTGCCTGCACTTGTGGGGTAGGTTTCGCAACCTCTGTATTTGCAGCTACAATCGAACTGGTAGATTCTGTGGTGGACGTCATTTGTGATGGCACCGAATGGCCTGCACCATCGTGTTGGGGAGGATTTATTAGGTTATTAATCGTAGGAAGGTTTTGCTGCCCTGGAATTGTCGTGGGAGGATATGGTAAGGACTGGGGTTGCTGTTGCTGAGCTACTTTTTGCATATTCGAGTGTTCGCCCACAGCTGGGGAACTATCGGTCTTGTTCGCGCCGGCTGATTGGGACGTAGGTTGGGATTGAGGGGCGCTCGATTGTGTGGAGATGGAGGGAATCGAATTGTCGAAGCCTCTGGAAGAGGTTGGTGTTATCGGACTATTTGGCTGGCTAGAAGCTGTAGCTGAAGTCGACGAAGCAAGGTCGTTTTGACCCGGCGACTCCCTCGTCCGTTTCTTCTTCAGGAATCCTAAAGTCGGCATAGAAAGCAATGGCAAACTGATGTCGTCGCAATCGACTGGCCAGTAGGCACCGAGATCCAAAGGCGTGGGTTGAACCAAGGGACGGATGACGGCGTAGACTAGTGGAGGTCTCGAATAGCGGGGGAGAATCTGGTAATGATAGTAAGAAGTTCGACGGGCAATGCGGTTGTGATGAGTAAAGCCGTCGATGTAAGGAGTGAGTTCAATACTGGGACCTGCGATTCGACGGGGCACCAGGAAGAAGGAATGCGGCTTCCTGCAGTCGTCAACAATCCCTCCCTGTCGCAAATGGCGTGTGGTGGGCGGATCGCGCACTCTGACGAGGCTATAAGCTATAACCACAACCGCTGCACACCTCGTACAGTCTGGAACCTGGCCTGGCAAGACGATTGTCAATTAATTCGATGGAGCGAGATAATGGATAGCGAGCGGAGAGGGCGAAGGAGGAAGATGCAGGTTCGGAGGTCGCGAGATGGTTGGAAGGAGAAGGATGCGGCGAGCGAAGTGTGATACTGTATGCGGGCGAGGGTGCGATTGGACTGGCTCACTGGGCCGCTTCCTGGTGGGGTATTGAAGCGCTAACCCGCGATGGGTATAAGGAGGGGCTTAGCGCTTCAAGGGCATATTGAGGGAGATAGGGATAGGATAGGGATGGGGGGAGGTTGGGGTAGGAGACGTAGGTATGTATATGTATGTATGTGAATAGGGAGGATATGGTGTTGTCTTTGGAAGAAAGTAAGGAAGTCAGATAGAGTTGGGTTGCTGTCGAGTCAACCAGAGAGATAGTATCTTTCCACCATTGCTGGCAGTTACGACCAGCAAAAGCGACGATTTCGACGAAGGACCTGCAATTGAGCAACTGAACGAGTATGTATGGAGATCTCAAATGATTGATGTTCTAACAACGATGTATGGTATAGATCTTGAACAAGGAAACCTATAGTTCCGAAATGGGCTATGATACCGCAAGCATATCCCCGATAGAGAGACGAGACTTAAGGTAGGGAGTAAATGATCAATCTCATTATTACAGAGAAAAAGGAAGAGAAATAATGATTTGTCTTTAAAGATTGGAATTAGGATCAAAATGTATTATTGAGTTCAATGACTTGTGTAAACATCAACAGTCACATACAACGCTAGTAGACATCAGTCAAGAAGGGAACAACAACAGACAAAATAGTATCGCTAACGAGAAAAAGATATGAACTCACAGGATGAACAGACCTGTTGGCAAGAGGACTTGTCTACTGAGGACAAAAAAAAAGATTGACCCTGAAATCGAGTCTTCTTTGTCTCCGCTGACAAGAATCATGTTTCTACATTAGAGATTAAGCTGTCTAAGAATGCACCACTTAAAAGAGATGTTCGCTTCAGAAGAATTGAGAGTTGAAACTCAGCTGAAGCCTCCTATTATACAGCCGCTCTTTGACGAGTCAGACATAACAAAAGAAACAAGTGAATATCAAGAGTACCTAGAGCTGATTACCGGTCGCTTTAAAAGGTCCTTTGAGGGATGGCTTCAAGCTGCAGATCATAGGTATTGTGCCCATTCATGAACTTTTGGTACTGTAAAGCGGAAGACCTTGAATTTGGTCTCGAGGGGCAATTTCCATACGGAGCCGGAATGGCTGACAAGCGAGATATCTCTTGTTTATTGGCAGCTTAATAACAATTCTCTTTGGGGTGAATTCACCAAGTATTGATTAGCCATGCCTAGAGAAGAAATTGAAGTTGAAATTGCTTTGGATTATCTATAAGACGAGGAGCTTTAAAAGTCTACTATACGCTCTTGCCCGCAGCCTTTTTCTCTCCACTCTTTTCAATCAACTGGGGATAGCGACTGGCTTGCAACACAAGTTCTTGAGACATTATATAATGCCATGTATTATCCAGTATCTTCCAGACACACTCTCATTCTCAATTGCCGTATACCGCAACCCAGTCAAATCCACCCTGAACGCCTACGCTATGCAACGCCAAATAAACTCTGTGAATAATCATTTTTTCTGGTCCCGAATCTCAGACCACATTCGATCAATAAGCTGGAAGACTTCCGTAACAGCCTGCAAGACATCCTCCCCAACATCTTGACCTCCAAGTTTCTGCTGGATCTTATCTGGATGCCACCTCACCCGTTCAGTCTTCAACACCTTCCCCAGCTGCATCTCCGTAGGTTGTCCCGAACTCGGCGCATAAAGAAAGAATCTCTCGATCTCCTTGAAACCCACATCCTTCCTCTTCCCACTCTCCACCGGCCAAGGAATACTGGCAACATGAACCTTCGTCTCCGCTTTCCCCAACTCCTCCCACTTCCCAACATACGCCTCCCACCTTACCCCCCAAGCTTTCCTACTCTTCCTCTCTTCCCCCCTCCTCAAACTCTCCTCTACCTTACTCCTAAACCTCTGTGCCTCCCTCTCCTCCCTTCTCCCCTCCTTGGCCGCTTTCTCCCTCTCCTTCTTGGCCTCATCCCTCCGCCGCTTCTCCTCAACTAAATGCTGGTGCGTCTTCTCGTACATCTTCCCCCTTACGTACGCAGTATACTCCTCATCAGTCATTTGCTCCAACTCCCCCGTCGGCCCCTCTTTAACATCCGGGTACGTGTGAATGGGCTGCCCGTATACGCCTTCCCAGAACGAGGCTCCTTCGTCGTCAGCCATGGCGTCGAAGAGGGATTCGCGGAATGCGATGTCAGGGTCGGCGAACTGAGCGGATGAGGTGTTGGGGAGGTGTGTGTCGTCGTAGAGGGAGGGGTCGTCTTTTACGGGGGAGGGCTTACGCCGTTTGCTGCGGTGGTGGTGTTTGTGGTAATGTCTTTCTTCGTCGCGATGGCGAGATGATCCTCGCGAGTCTCCATCGTGAGAGGATTTCCGTTTTGACTTGAATCTGAATTTTGACTTGTGTGATGCTCTGTACTCGTCGTTGTCTCGGTGAGAGTCGCTGGCGTTTGCGACAGCGTCGCCCTCGTTTCCCGAGCTCATCATCAACAGGAGTGTCCAAGGCTGAGTAAATATTGACGGAGCCTCATCTGTAAAGAAGCATTTTGAGCTTTGTTGACAAACAGAGTTGGTTTTATTATTCACAGAAAGTTCCTTGAAGTAGTGGGGGGTGGGGTGGCTGACGCCTTGTCCGTAGCCTTCTGATCAAGGCTAGCGGCCTTTAATTCCAACCTCATCAAACTTTCCACCTCCACATCGCAACTTCAGGACAAGACCCCAAATCTGTCCAGAATGTCCAACACCGGCCTTTCCTACGGGCTCAACATCAAGAAGAAGACACCCGGAAATAGACCCCAACCCGCGAAACGGAAACCCATCTTCGACGAACCCGATGACTCGGACAACGAAGATGGCAACGAAGGCGGAATAGAAGAAATCGGCGAAATTGACGGCCTCTCTCAAAAACCGTCAAAGCCTACACCTCCTTCGCGAGGCAATATTTCCATCAAACCCAGCAAGAATGGTGGGCGCCCAAGAAAGCTCCCATTAGCATGTACGGCGATCTCTCAGCATCATTCACATCGAAGAAGCACGCCGACACAGCAGAGGAATTAGATCCCAGTATTTACGACTACGACGCTGTCTACGAATCCCTAAAACCGAAAAAGAAAGTCGTTCCTGAAGATGAAGAGCGCAAGCCTAAGTACATGAGCAATCTCCTCGCCGCAGCAGCAGTACGGAAACGAGATGCTACGATTGCGGAAGAGAAGAAACTAGCTCGGGATCGAGAGGCTGAGGGCGATGAGTTTGCGGATAAGGAGAAATTCGTTACGTCCGCGTATAAGAAGCAGCAGGAGGAGAACAGGCGGCTAGAAGCGGAGGAGAAGCTTAAAGAGGAGC
>QGMG01001063.1:0-12938 GCA_007825325.1 Lachnellula cervina
CAGCCCTCGCAGCCGCACCCCCCCAACTCGGAACCGTCGAGCTCGGCGGATCTACATACTACGGCGAAGCACCAGTGGCCTCCACCGAGCACACAAGTTCTATCGATGCGAGGGGCTGGTGGCCATGGGGCTGGAGGACGAGCTGTGACACCTGCACTCCCGGCAAAGGACAGTGCTACGGCAATGCTGGGTGCTATTCTTGCCAAGGCGGAGCTTATAAGTGCCAGGTTCCTGATAGCGAGGGGGTTTGTAGGTGTGGTAGGTAAGTGGGCGCGGGGAGTTGATGGAGGTTCATGGAGATACGCGGTGCTTGGTTTGTAATTAGATTAGTGTATAAATAACTTTCAATTCTAAGAGTAGGATATAATTAAAGCTTTCCTCTTCGTGGGGGTGAAAACCCAGTGGAGAGGGTGGAATTGCAATGGACCTTATTAGAGCAACGGTCCATCTCATCTTTTGCCGTCATTGGAATTTAACTGTTAAGATCCCGTTGCATAGCTCTATATCTTGTGAGCAGATTTGACTGCCAATTCACCTGCGTGATCCCCATACAGTAGTCTTTCCAGTGTCAATGAACAAACGTATGAATGATAGCAACATTTACATTGACAACAAACAGGTACCACCAGTGCTGTGAGCGACAAGACCACCACAATTCGAAGTTGCGGTGAGCTACTCCCGAAATCGCCCAAAGCTCCTCTTCGTCAGGAAAGAATATCACTCTACCTGTCTACTGACCAACTCGACTTTCCAAACCTAGGGCACCTAGGGCTGCGATCAATTTTGTTGTCCCGACTCCGAGCAAAGTGAGTGTGGGATAGACGCTTATTATATACCATGACAGAGACGGCGGAGAAGGGAGAAGAGAACGATTTCGGTAAGAGGAGCGCTGGAGAGGCGAGAGAGCATAGAGAAGTGTTGAGTGAAAACTTATTAGAAAGGTCTAGGACAGTATTGAGCTCGGATCAATACTTGAGATTCTAGACGAAGCATCGAATGCAACTCGCTGGCTCTTAGAAATCAAAAATAAACATAACCACAAGTTGCTATTCGATTTTACGGAATACTACGAGTCTACAACACATTCTGGGGCTGGTAGCTTTAGTGTGAGAAAATGATCTTGAAAGTCCCTCGTAAGGCAAAAAGAAGAGTAATCTCAGACACAAGTAGTATTGACCAAGTGTGAACAAGCCTACAGGACTCAGATTCTTTGAGTCTCGTCTCCAGGGCGGCTGCATTCCCACTTGGGCAGTCATGATCCACCCCAACTAGTATATCGTTCCTTTTCGTATCATAAACCTCCACACGAAACACATTTAGCAATCAAGAAAAGGAACTGCATCTTCATAGATGCAGAACTTAAAATAAACATCGTTTCATTGCTATCATAATCTTGAATCTCATCGCTCATACTCCAAACACCATCGCTGAGCCCATAGAATTCAACAGAACCCAACCCAGAACACAATTCTCATAGTCCTTCGTAAAATCCATCATCTCTTGCTTCAGTTGACTCGCTCTCCCAAAGGTTTGAGAAACCGCGCTTTATCATCCCCAATTTTCTTCTTGAACATGCCCAAGTCAGACAGTAACTCCTTCATAAACCCTTGAACCTCATTCGCTCTCTCTTCATGAGCAGTGACATCGATACCCTCGTCATCATCGCCGTATTCATCATCAGGAACTTCTGTCAAATCATCCGCCTCGTCACGAACCTGGTTCTCTTTATTCACATCCCGTGCAGCATCTGAAAACATGCTCCCCTTCCTACTACCTCCCTGCATACTGCTCCTTGCACTTTTCACCTCGATTGGATTCTTCAGACTATCGAGCGCAAGTTTCAAATGCAGCCTCAACGCATCATTCTCCGTCTGTAGATTCCGGATCTTGCCCTCGGCAACCATACTCCTCTCCTCCATCATCCGCTGCATAGTGACAACTCTATTCTGATACTCCTCCAGTTTCTCTTCCTGCTCTTTGCCTTCCTTTTCCCGGCGTCTGGTATCCGTGACGCTGAGTTGGAGTACCCGAATCTCCTCGGCCATAGCAGCAATTTGAGCATCACGCTCAGCGGCTGAGACGTGATCTTGGTTGACAATGGCTCGGGTTCGGATCCTCTTCGCTTGGTCCGCGTACCGGAGGGTGGATAGTGTTTCGTCGTAGTCTGAAGGAGCGATACAAGCAATCATGGCCGTTTTACTATTTCCTCCCAACGAATCCTTGAGCAGCCAGGTGAGGATCGAGTCTCGGTATGGCACTACATCCTTGCTTCGCTTACCGGGACGCTGTTGTTTTGGGTCTGCGAGGGCGGCGATTACTCGTCCGAGTGTGGTCAGGGACTTGTTGATATTACTTCCTTCCCGAAGACGTGCACCAGTGGCTTCCGTAGCCTTTGCCCGTTCACTGCCTGCGAGATCCACAAGCCGAATCCGGGCCATACGCTCTGTGGTCTCGTCGGTATCCATATCGTGATGAATTTGCTTGAGCATAATGGTGAAGACCGAGTGACTTCTGCTACTTGTGTCGTTCATCTTCGTGCTCGCTGTTGTACGGCTTGCATCTCCTATCTTCATATGTCGCATAATCTCGGAGATGTTCTTGACCGGAGCATCAGTCAGGTCCTTGATATACGGTCCTTCCGTGGGCGATTCTCGTATCTTGAGGTAGTAGGGAGGCTGGTTTGGGTTGACCGGCACCAGCAGGTCACGGACGTGCTCATTGTAGACTTCGAAATAGGAGACGCGGACGTTGTAGGATATATTGGGTGTCTCGTTATGTGCTGCCTCGATTCGCTGAAAGAGGTCCTCGCAGGTCCTTGGAATCAATCCGGGTTGATCAGGCGTACCCATCATAGTATAACTCTTACCGGAGCCAGTCTGACCATACGCAAAAATGCATGTGTGATATCCCTCGAAGTTGTGGTCCAAGAATTCCTCTCCCAAACAGTTGTAGACGTCCTCTTGGTGGGCATAATGCTCGTCCTTCTTATCGTGACTCCAAAATGAATTATCAAAAGTAAAGACCTTCTCTTCGATAACTTTACGCGTTTTCGACCGCGAATTTGCAGGATCTGAATCGTTGGGAACAAGAAGGGTCGTCGCTTGATTGTTGGGGTTCATCTCAATGAGGCATTCTGCACCCCGCTCGATTTCTGAAAAGAAACAGAACTGTTAGCAGCGATCCAGCAATTTATACAATTTCCTTACCTCTAGGAAGAAAGCCTCTAACCCTCACCACGACTCTAACATTGCCTCCCGGCGCATCCATTCTGCCCATTGGCGTTACGCTGCCCTCCCTTGATCGCAGTGATGGTGTAGAAGCAGATGATCTCAAGCGCATGTCCGATGCCACACCTGGCATTAATCGCGGATCCAGAGCCATGCCAGTAAGCGTGTCGTTGATAGCAAGAATAGAGTCGCGAAATCGTTGTTGTAAAATTAGATGATGCATTCATTCAAGCCTTGCCAAAGCAAAGTAAATAATAGCCTGGTGTTGGCCCGTGAACCAGTACTGTACGTGCAGGGATGGCGAGCTTAATTCCTTCACGGAGGCAGACAACAATTCGACAATTCTGTCTCTTCAAGCAACTTTTTTAAATCGCAAGTCGTTGCAAGCCATGTAGGAACTGCATTTGGAGTCATTCGAGTGGTATTGCGTAGGGGGAAATGCAGATTCTATGTTTTGGGAAGTTACAGCACTTGTGATTCAGGCGAAATTCCTCACCATCGCCCCTGCCGAAGCCTGTTCCTACCTTTTCTACAGAGCACAAGCCCAAAGCATCTTATTGACTACCGCCTTTTAATCCTCTTTATCTGCAGGCGTATATGTGGTGCTCGGTCCTATTCTTTAGCTCACCATTGGGGGAACTTTCGACGCCTTGAAAAGAGGCTTTTGCCTGAATTACCTACTCAGCAGAGTCCTCCCAAGACGACTGCATAGACCAAGTGGCTCAAAGACCAATCGCTCACAACATGACGCTTGGGTGATTATGCTCATGGCATTTTTCTCGTCGAGATTACATTGATGAGCATTCTTAGAGACTGACAGAATGGTGTCTGAGGTATAGCACCGTGTTGAAGTTTGCCCTTCTTCACATTGCATGCAAACTACACATTTAGTCGACGCTCTTCATTTTCTTGTTTTATCTGAGGGGATCATATACTATTAAGACAAGGTGTGCGTGCGCAAAGTATTCCGTTTCCTTATTGTACCCGTATTTCCTAACGCCAGAGTGAAAAAAAGACAATGTATCAAACCAGGGTATTTCCTTCCGTAGCAAAGTGTAGCAAAGCAAAAAACAAAAAACAAAAAAAGCTCAGCGCAGGCAATTGAGGGGAGATTGTTTGTAGTTGCCAAGACAAACATCCAAACAATTGCTATCCAAAGCCGAGGACTAGACGATGTAGTCAATACACAATGTAATCTTTGGCATATTTGGAACCTGTTCGAAGACGGAACCGAGGAGTGCCCATAAATCCATGAGACGTTGACGCTCAGATCTTGGCTTTAATTGCTTGAATATGCGCTTCATAGCGTCCATGTCCGCACTTCCATTATAAAGTGGTCGAGCCGCAACATGATGTTCGATCACAAGTTTACCGTCTTCGCCGATACGGCAGTATGGGCGATTGTAGGGTATAAATTCCAACTCCAGCTTGAACGGCGTACGTTGTCCTCTATGACGAATGTGCTCGATGAGACGGAAGTCGTCCAGGTTGGTGAGAGGGGTGATTGAGACGATTGACCAAGGAGAGTTGTTCATCATGAATGATAGTGGTAGAGTGGCCTTGCGAATGCAAGCCATGTCCGCAGGGTTAGCCACATACTCGCCCAAGGTGCCGATGGGGTTCAAGTTAAATAAAGGCACCTTGGAGCCAAGATGAACGTGGTCAATATCAGGATTGATATAGTAAGCAAGGTCGCGGCCCTTCAGCTGCAGAAGTGGCTTGTACATTCCAATCTTCATCACTGCATCGTAAGCTCCCTTGCAGCTAGCTAGAACGGCGGTGATGCTCGTTCCAACCATTTCGATACCCCACTCAGAGCGACGATGTGTTGCGGCGGTGTCCTTGGAACTCTTCGATCTACGCGATCCAGTGCTGGGATGTTCGAGGGCATATATGTTACGACCCTCCTGGCTGGCTGCTTGGATGAAAATGGTGTTCTGAATCTCTAGGGGCAATTTCTTGAAGATGGTAAAGGCCGTGAGAGGTCCGGTCGCGGCCGAATTGAGCGTCCCTTCAAGACTGATGCGTTGCAAGAGGTGGGGTACAGTAGCAGGAATGGCCACCTTGCGTTGATCGTGGGCTTGCAACTCAGGCTTGGTCTCTGTGTTGAAAGTGTTGGAGATGAAAGAGGTTTCACCAGGGAGGATGACAGGTACCAGGGTGGTGGCGGTAGGAAATTGAACACACATGACGGCTTGAGTCTCGGTCGGAGAGTTGCCAACTGCAGCCAAGCGACGACCAGCGCCGATGGTGCTAATGATGGCAAACTCTTCCTGCTTGACTGGGGTGTTGTTGATTTCAAGAGACATTGTGAAGGCACCAGATTGGTGAACTCCTTTTGATCTGTGGAGATGTTAGTGATGATTAGAGCAAGTCACTTGATCCATACTGGATGAAAAAGCAGCCCAAAGAAAGTCACGTAGGAAGACAAGAGACATAGGACTTACTTCTTGTTACTTTTCTTGAAGAAAGAGGGTCTGGTAAGCCCGTCAGATTCGAAGTGTTCTTGAAGTGATTGACAGGGACAGATGCTGGTCAATGAGGTTCGATTGGAGTTGGAGCACTGTTGAAGTAACAAGGTCACTTTAGAGATCTCGCAACAAGCACAGCAAGAAAACTTACGTCTTGGGTATCAAATGACAGGTATCTATAAAGATTCTCGTCGGAAAGGACAGTGGTCTAGGAGTCCAGTGTTAGAATCCAGCCGTTGAAAACACTTGAACAGCTTTGAAATTGAGCGTAAGGATTGGACGGAGTACTTACAGAGCGGTGCTCTGTCGAGAGGTTTGAGAGTGTGTGCTGTTGATTTGTCAGTATGTTGCGTGCACATATTGCGACAATGGTTGTTGTGACAATAGCCAAAGACGCTAGCGAGGCTATTGTGTTGACACTTGAAGAGGACTGTTCGAGGAAGATGTGTGATGACTTACCAGTTGGAATCTCGTAGGTATAGTATACAGCGCTACCTAGTCAAAGTTAGGATTTGAAGTTGAAGGTGAAGTTGAACCTTTGGCTCAACGCGTAAACAGGAGCGGGAGGGGGAGGAAGACGAAGAGGGAGAAGGCACGCGATGACTGAATGGGGAAGCTGAACTTACACCCAAGAGAGCAGGGAAGTAGCAGACGATGGTAAAGGAGTGTATTGAGTCTGTGTGTCGATGGTTCGTAGGAAGTTGAAGAGTTTTAAGAATATATTCTTTTACAAAAGGTTGTGTGGGTGGACCTTCAGAGCGAAGTAGTGTGGGGGTCACCTTTCCCTTCCTGACTCACCGCATATTATGCTACTAGTTCCGCGCCATAATGCTTACGGATCAGTTGTTAGGCAGTATTGTCTTGAGATGGTGACCGCCTGGCTTGTGCGTCTCGATTAGATGTAAACTCTTCATGGTAGAATTAGGCGGAGAGCAGAGGGTAGAGGGCAGACGGCACAGGCAACCGTGCTTGATAGTTACTTGAACTCTGAAAGAAAGTTCTGCACAGCCTTCTGGCAAACCTTACTTTACTATTATTAGAGTGTCATGAAATTTGAAGTTAAAAGCTTGAGGTGGGGGTACGTTGGTGCTGAGTAGCTCCAAGATACAGCCATGCATAGCAAATAAGATCCCGATAATATCCGGTAGATTATTCTGTGTAGAGAATTCACTCATCAGATAGCTATACCACAACTGAGCAAGTGCGGAAATTCACCTTTCGTTATTGCACAGGTATTAGATATTCCCGCATGCTTATTGGTTAATAATACTCTCAAAGTTTGACCCCCCACGCTGCGACTTAAGAGCTTTTATGACACGCATCAAGCATCGAGCAGCTAGATGCACGTTTCCAGAGAGACCTCTCCTTAGCTTGAAAAATTTGCTTTGGTTCTAAACTTCCTATTGTGCATTTCGTATTGTCTCCCCCACTACCCCACCATCAAGAACATCACTTATGCCTCCCTTTGGACAACTGCAATTAGGGAAGCTCCTACGTAGCATTTCACCGTTTTGATCTTCACTCCTAAGGTGAAAGTGAATACAAAGATATTCCTTCTAATGCCCTTATAGGATTTTCTAAGAGTTGTGCAAGGTGGTCTTGAAGAGTGGATCCATCAAGGCTGGCAATTAGTCCTAGGTTCCTATTGGAAGTACCCCGAGTGTACGTCATCTTGATCCTACATTAGACTCAAAGTAATGCCATCCGGTGAAGATGAAACTCGCGCTCGCTTAGAAACAACTCATTCACTCCGAGGCAAGTGCCAAAGTTGACCGGATCTTTCATCGCCAATAGTAGCTCCATATAATAGTGCTTTGGCTATCTTAGTATTTTGCTATCTGGACTCGTGGGATCTAAGCTTTGAAGTGTTGTTGGTATAATAACTGGACTGGTGAGACGTCGTTCGTTGCCTTAAGCGAACCCCCTTTCTTCAAAATTGCACACGTGACCACACCTGAATCAAAGGCTGCGATCTGGCATTTTGACATTAGTGAAATCAAGAAGAATAAGTTATGGGTCTCATAAGTATTCTTGGACCTACAATCTACGGAGTACTCAAAATTGGACCCCCGCAAGGTTGATCTAGCGGGATTGAATGCCGTCGCCTGGCTCCGATCCTTGAAAAGTTCCCTAATCAAAGTCTTCCGCAGTCTATTCTAGAACATGTATAACTTCTTGTTAAGGTCGTATACACGGCCAGCTTACCCTATTTGAGACCTTTACCCAACAGCTCCTCGCCGATATCCCGAATCAACTGTTCGTCCGGGAAGATCTTGGTCTTGCTCAGTATCGTGCCTTGCGCATCCATGCTCTTCAGCAGATCCACTAGTTCACCATTTTTAGGTGCACAGTATATTAGATAGCCAAATGCGAGTAGGAAGCCCTTCAGTGCTTCTGGCGATGTCTCTTCTACTTGGATAGCTTCGAGCAGCGAGGCTGCAAGCTCGATCTGATCGCCTTCCGGCAGCGCTTCTCGGTGCTCATCTGCTCGGATCTTGCAATTTGCTGATGCGATATTAAAGGAAAGACTTGCGGCTGCGACGCGGACATTGTGGTGTTTATCGTCTAGTAAACTTGTAGTAATGAGCTGCACAATTGGGGTCCTTAAGGCGGGACACTCGAGAATGTGAGGCGGGTACAGTGGGGTGGAGAAGAGATTGCATGCCATTTGAAGTGCGACAAGCCGTAGTGAGTATGGACAATCTTTAAGGGTGTTGATGGAGGATAGAAGGAGTTCGATAGTCGTATGATTATGTTCTTCAGCAAACCAACCGCTGAATCGCGGATCGACGAGGGCTACGCGGAGCAAATCGACGATTGTGAACATGACTTCGATAGGTAGTTTGGAGGAAGCTGAGCGTAAAAATGTGCGGAATGCATTCAGGTCTGGCAGCGTCGCTTCTGCTGCACCTTCTGACGCACGCGCCGCAACAAAATTCAAGACACCAGATACAGCTCTATCCTCTGCCGCAGGCCCCATCTTTGTCTTGAGCTTGCCCAGGGGAGGCACTTTACCGAATAAGACGGGTCTGGTATTCAAAGCGTGTAGTGCTGGGAGAGATAGAGATTCGTGAGAATGTGGTGGCCACGCCATTTGTACGAGCAACTCGATGTTCCGTATAAGGGTCGACGACGCCGATGATGACCATCTGTTCTCCTCGGCGCCGTGCAAAAATGTTATGAAACTAGGCGTCGAACGAATATGGTACTTAGTCGAAATATCAAAAGATCTAGCAAGGTCTACCCTGATCAGAACCGCTTTATGAGCATATTCTGCGGCTAGCTGGTCATAAAGAGGGTAAAGCTTCTTGCAAGGCGCGCATTCAGCAGACGAGAAAAACACCACTACGCATGACTTGTTGGCCTCTAATAACACTTTATCCAGCTCAGCCACGGTGGTAGGCCTCCTCACTGACGCAACCAGCTTTTCGTGTGTTTTGGGTGCAGTGATGGCCTCTCCTATCCCTAAAAACCCGTTTCTCTTCTCATGATTTCGTTTTACCATTTGGTCGATTTGTGGTTTTAAGGCTCGACCGAAATCAGTATCGAGAACTTTCTGGGGGATATTCGTAATGTAGTCCGGGATTCCTTTGCCGAGAAGGAAGGTAGCAAAATCATTAGTGAAGTTGTTGCAGTTGTGGGACCAGAGATCATAAGCCTTTCATCCAGTTAATGAAACGCATTTGGAAGAGGATTCGAGCGCTAGTACCTCAAAAGTGTAAACCTCCTTCAAAGATTCCAGGTATTCCATTATGACCTCCATCGGCAGTTCTGTCTTCCCTAGGTCGATGATATTCTTGGGCTTCCCCAACGCCGTATTTGCTGGTTTAGTAGTCTTGATGCCGCCATCGTAGGTGTACCTGCGAGTCCTCGTGGTTAGCGATGCATCTTGAAGAGTTTAAAAGCCAAAAATGTCACACAAGCTCCGAAAAGGGGATTTTAGAACCTGGTTGACCCCGCGAATTTGTTCAAATAGGGAAATATAATGTCTCGAGAGGCAGCTTACTCTATGCCACCCATCACAATCGAGGTGTGGTATATGGCATCAATGTAGGTTCCTAGGAGAATGAACGATAGCTGGCTGGCTAGGCCCTGGGAAAGGTCGTAGACATAGAGCTGAATGTCCATGTCCGGGGATTTTGAGAGGGTAGATGGATTGGATTGGATTGTCAGTCTGAGAGGATGAGATGAATTGGTAGACAACGTGGAAAGGAGTAGTGGCGGAATAGAGGGGATTTAGGAATTCAGGAGAGTGGAAGACACATTCTAGGACAATTAAAGAGGGCAGGAGCAACTTAGTCTTGTATTGACATTTCTATAGGAGGCAATGAGGCAAAGAGGTAGTACGCAGCGGAGGCAGCAATGGCCGCGCTTGAAATCTGATGCGGTGCGGATGCGGATCGAATCAACATGCTCTTATCTAATCAACTCGGCCGCACCTTCCGTATTTTGCCCCAGCCACACAAGCTAACAAGCTACTCTTAAATTAGATTAGACTTTGGCGGAGACAGCCACAGCCAAGCCCTACATCGAAATTTTGGCCCGTGCATGTCTGTCCAGACCAGATTTACACGAATTTCTATTTTATTCATCCCCCCCTTTCTTTTTTCCATCCCTCCCTCGCGTCTGCTCCCTACCCGGTAGACTATCACCCGCAGAACCACTTCACCCCCTTACCTCCTTATAATTGAACTGAACTGAAACTGAACTCAACTGAACCGAACTAAACACCATCAGCCTGTCGCTAGTCCTGCGAATACCTTCCTGTCCCTCCTTCCATGAGACGTACTTCGGTCTCGCTGCCGACCAGAAACGTAGCACACGACCCTCACGAGAAACCTGCCAGATACAATACAAAAGGCGCAAGCAATAGCGCCGTCGCCATCCTGGAGAAAGCAAAGGCCGCCTACATGACGCAGAGTCAGCGTTCAAGATACCTCAAGACGGGGGGTATCTTGCTCTTCATCGTCTTCCTTTTCTATTATTTATCACCGAGCGGAATCGATGTACACAGTGGAGGTATGCCGAAGTGATTTTACGTATCTGGAATCTTCTGACAGGTCTCTAGCTACTGAAAAACTGGGCGTGAGTGTGGGCACGAGTTCCGGCTCCGGTCAAACAGCCTCAGACCCGTCACTAGGCACGGACAAGTGCAAGGTATCGAGCGACAAATCGAAGCCCATCGTCCAGTATGCCCTGATGATCGACGCGGGGAGTACGGGATCTAGAATCCATGTTTACAGATTCAACAACTGCGGTTCTACACCAGAGCTCGAGGATGAGAAATTCGTCATGACTGAGAAGAAGGCAGGAGGATCAGGGCTGAGCTCCTTCAAGGATGACGCGGAGGGGGCTGCAGCGAGTCTTGACGTTTTGATGGATGCCGCGATGGAAACTGTCCCTGAAAAGCTCAAGGCTTGTTCGCCAGTCGCCGTGAAAGCAACTGCCGGGCTCCGTATCCTTGGTGCTGAGAGAAGCCAAAAGATCCTCGACGCTGTTCGAACTAGACTCGAGACAAAGTACCCCTTCCCCGTTGTCTCTAAGGAGAACGGTGGTGTGATCATAATGGAGGGCAAGGACGAGGGTGTTTTCGCATGGATCACCACGAACTTCTTGCTTGGCAACATTGGTGGACCAGAGAAGACCAAGACCGCAGCTGTATTTGACCTGGGTGGTGGTTCAACGCAAGTCGTTTTTGAGCCTACTTTCGCCCTTCCTGCAAAGATGGAGGAGGGTGATCACAGATACGAGCTGAAGTTTGGCGGAAGAGAGTTCGAGCTGTACCAACACTCCCATCTTGGTTACGGTCTCATGTCAGCTCGTGAATCCATTCATCGTGCGCTCATCGAAGACATCCACACTAGCAACCCTTCTGATTCTTCATGGCTATCTAAGAACGTCATCAATCCTTGCATCGCTCCTGGAATGGTTCGTGCTGTCGATGTCAAGCTTGCTGATGGTCACCTTCTCGGGCCAAAGGTATCGGTCAACATGACCGGGCCTTCATCCGCAAGCCCAGCTCAGTGCCGAAAACTCGCGGAGAAGATCTTGTTCAAAGAGGCGGAGTGCAAAGTTGCTCCTTGCTCCTTCAATGGTATCCATCAACCATCTCTAGAGAAGACCTTCTCTCGGGAAGATATCTACACTTTCTCCTATTTCTTCGACCGCACTGACCCGCTGGGAATGCCTGAATCTTTCACACTGAAGGAACTACACCATCTCACTGATCAAGTCTGCGGTGGCGTATCTAGTTGGGATGTATTTGAGACTGTCCCGGGTGCCATTGAGGAGTTGAAGGATCGACCTGAGCACTGCTTAGATCTCAACTTCATGATGGCTCTTCTTCACACTGGTTATGAGATGCCCATCGACAGAGAAGTTAAGATTGCCAAGAAGATCAAGGGTAACGAGCTTGGGTGGTGTCTTGGTGCTAGGTAAGTTACAAAATTACAACAAGCATGTTTGAATTATATACTAATCAAACCTCCAGTTTACCGCTCCTCAGCCAAGAGTCCGGGTGGCAATGTCGCATTAAAGAGGTCTCATAGATGGGATATGATAACATGCATTGTAGGCGTTAAGGGGTAGGATGTTTTAATAGACGTCAAAAGTCGCCAACATATCACGTATTGTAGAACGTATATAATCTGTACCAAAACATGTATTGAAATATGTTTATCTCGCTCTTTCAATTTCCTCGTCACTCTTCTCTTCAATCTGTTCACTCGCAGCCTCTTCATCCTCAGCTTGGGAATCCCCTTCTCTCTTTACCCTCACCATAAGTCTCTGGCTCGCGACAATACTTATCCACCTCAAAAACATGCTTCCCCGTGCCAAGTGGCCCATCCCAATTCTTCGTGCCCCCTACCCCTTTATCTATCGTCTCCGGCACGTTCAAAACATGGCTCTGGAAATAATGCAGATCACGGGATTCCTCGTTGCTGAAACGGCGCTGTCTGCAGACGGGGCATCTGAGAGGATGACCTGGAAGAGAGGGAATCCGCCCGTCTGTTTGCGGTCGAGGCGGGTGTTTGTTCTCCGGCTGGGGCAGGCGGTGCTGGAAATAATGGACGTCGCGCGATCGTTCGGTGGGGAAGGGTGGGTGTTGTGGACAATGGGGACATTGAAGGGGGTGGTCATCTGGAGCTTCGAGGTAGGGGATCCGTCCGGCTATTTGAGGTTGAAGCGGGTGTGTGTTCTCCAGCTGTGGAAGGCGGTGCTGGAAAAAATGATGGATGTT
>QGMG01001064.1:0-12887 GCA_007825325.1 Lachnellula cervina
TATAAATAATAATATAAAGTGTACTAATACTAAAAGAAATAAGTAATAGAAAAGAAATCTAAAAAACCTTAAAAGATTTAATTACTAGAAGTATAAGTAAATAAGAATAGCTTTATTATTAATATATAAGGCGAGTCTAACTCTATAATAACTTTATATATTATAAACTCTAATAAATAATACCTTATTAGAGAGAAATTATAAAAGTTATTACTACTAAAATAGACTTATTAGCACAGACTATAATTTATAAAGATTTATGAATTTTAAGTCGATTCTTTACTTTATAATAGTATAAATAGCTTCATATTCACGAGCGCTAGTTCACTTTATAAATCACTTCACTTTATGAATTTTTATACTTTATTATTTATTATAAAGACCTAGATCTAGCGGATTAGTTATTAAGAAGACCGAGACTGAACTCTACTAATAGAAAGGTATTATTATTATATATTAACAAATTGTTACTTAAATTTGTGATTATAATAAGGTCACAGCTCTAGAGGTTAGGTTGCTGTACAGCTCAGTGTATACTATCTTTGATTTAAACACCTAAAGCCCCTGCCAGTCGTTTGGAGTGTTCGAATCATCGAGGAGGCGTTCTATAGCACTTCGTTGGTATAAAAACCAGACGTGACTATAGATACAAAATACGTGACAACAGGAAGGACGTGAAAACGGCTGAACTCCATCTGCGGCAGTAAATGGCTTTCTTCATTGTAGACAACACTGTCTTAGTATATAAAAAGAGTTCGAAGAGATTAATAAACATTAGATATAGTATTCTGGAGTATTACAGATCTGGCAGGTGCTACGAGTGATTGTATACAAAAGTTACTAGCACTTAATAGCATTGTCGATAAAAGATTTATATTCAAGTGCAGTATAGTGTTTCACTTTTTGATAGATTCATAAACCTCTTCGTATATCGTTCCTATACTATTCGTTGTGCCACACTTTGAGGTAGGAAGAACTGCTAATATGAGGCTAGCAATCAATAAGTACACACTAATAGCTATAAGTACTAAGAGTTGTACTCACAGATTGGGCCTTAAGAGTGAGAATATTCTTGAAATATAAATAGAAATAGTATCTAAGAGGTTTATAACTAGTTATTCTCTCTTAAAGCTGCTCTGAGATCGGAATATCTTATAATTATAAGTGTTGCCTATAGGAATAAAAGCAGGCTCTCGAATAAAATTAATACTAATCTTATCTTTCTAAAGGAAATATTAGTTATTAGCTTAATAAACAATCCGAACTATATAACCTAATATCCTTTAATTATCTTAAGACTTTATAAAACTAGAGTACTTAAGTGATTAGTTAACTTATTTTAATTACTATTCCCTCCTCTTAATAAATATTATTTAGTAGGTTTTCTTTATAAAATATAAAATCCTATAGAACTGAATAGCTATAGCCTTAGTAAAGAGTTCTTATAAAGTTCTTATAAGGTCCTACTAGATCCTAGATATAATAATATTACTAGCCGAGTTCTCTTATATTTATAATAACAAATCTCTACTAAATAATATTTATTAAGAAGAGAAGATAGTATTTATTCTTAGAAAGGAATTATAGGAAATTACTATATAGTATATTTATTTATAGTATACGCTATTATATTTTCAAGAGCCTAATTCTTTTATAGCTATCTAACACATCCCGGTCGATTCTTTTAAGTATTAGAAAAGCTAATAAATAGATTATTATTTAATATTTAGCTCTAATATCTATGCTTACAACTTTAATTAAATAGAATATAAGATTCTTTTAGTATAGTTAGAATAATACAGACTTGTATAATACAAATTAAAGAGATATAATAATACTCTTATATCGTGTAGACGCTTAATAGTAAGTAATTAATTATTTTCTAAGTATATTTAAAAAGGTATAGAATTGCTTCCTCTAAGCTAGATGTTCACAGACTTAGGACCTAGAGTAAGTATACTTACAAGTACTCGAATAAAACTCTCACAGGTACTAACTTAGACAAAATTTAGTAAGTAGAGTATATATTCGGTTTTTTTTATAAAAACCTTAGATATTCGAGTATTTTAGTCTTATTTATAATATACTTCTATATAGTATTAATATGCTTCTATATAATACAAATAAACTTAGCTCTTTATCTAAGAAAATATTAAAGGAATAAAGTCTTATATACTTATCTATTAGACTACTAGAAAGTAGTTAAGAGGGGAAGTAGAGAGTAGTTCTTAAATAGAGCTTAGTAAAGAAAAGTGGACTAAGCGGCTAAAAGGCAGCCTAGATAGGGTTTATACTAAAAATAGCTCTCGGCACGCATTAACTATTATTCCAGTCACGTGTAGGGGTACCCGGGTAATACCCGGGTACCTACGGATTTCTAGGTATCCATCCCTTCACTTTTATATAGGTCGGGTAACTACCCGCTAAAGCTCTGGATAGTACCCGGGTACCCAGGTCCTAAGTCTAGGTGTTCATCCTTCCGCATCCTTTCAATTTGCTACATCATCTTCTTTCTGTTCAATAAGATTATATGGCCATACAGGGTTGTCCGACTCGTACCAATAATCCATCATGAAATTTGCGAGCATCTCCCATGCTACATGGTGCGTTTCCACACCAGTATCCGCTTTCTCTAGTATATTTTTGAAATATGTATTGCTCAAATTCAAGCCATTTGCCGTTTGAAGCTCCTTTTCGCACCGCTGCTCTGCCTCCATGCTCGTCCAGCCCGTCAATATCCAGAATGTCGCCGTGTTAGCTCCAGAGGAATCCACTTCCCACCCGGCATCGCAGCCCTTGAATCCCTCCATACAATCATCTGTAGCTGCACGCAGTGGACTCAAATAGTACCATTCCGTATGGACCAACAGCTTGCATCGCTGATTAGCGTTCAAGGAATTGAATGTTAGCTTTTTGATGGTCGTCAGGCCGCTTCCGGGTAGGATTGCGGGTTCGACTATAGAGTTGGGATTCATATTGACGGTGCTGGGATAGGTGGGCGGCGTAGTTACGAGTGGCTCTAGGAGTGCAGCAAAAAATGTATAGTGCTCGGAGACGAACTTCTGAGCGGGTCTGTTGTTCTCGATGAGGAGGGTGACGTGATGCGGAGCCTCGAGATGGCGGCCCCACGAGGCCCAGATAAAGCCAGGACATCTGGCGAGGTAGCCAAGGGCTGTTTTCCACTGCCGGCCAGCCATGGTTTTTGGCTGGTCAAAAGTACTGCTGCTAGAAACAGCGAAGATTTGAATCGTGGTAGGCATAACAAGTCACGAGTGACGTGATTACGACACTCTACCGCGTCTTGAAAACCAAAAGTAATGGGCAAAGAATGAACACTGATATTGGAAGGCGAAACGGTAGTGTAGCACTGGCGTAGATGTCAGTATTTGTTCGAATAGCTGGCTGGGCTGGGCTGGATTACCTGTATACAGCATAGCGTTTTTAGCGTCCTTATTTGGCAAGGTTTTAAATCCTGTGAGCAAATATAATAAAGGGTCTAAGTAAAACTTTATAGAAGATTAAAATGCTATAACAACACTATTTAAATTTAATTTGGAAGAGGCTAAACTGTTCTAAATCATTTGTTTAGCCTATTTAAACAGATAGAATAATTTAATACTAGTTGTGGGTTGAGGTTCAAAAATATTTGCGGGCTTTGGATGACCTCGACTGTAGCTGATACGGCACCCTTGAATTACAGTTTGGGTGACAACCCCCTGTACTAGAGTACATCAAGCGCTATACAAAAGTAGATAGCGGGCTAGGTACCCTGGCTAGCTTATAGATAAGGACTTTTTATATTTGTGGGATGTGTCTGTCCCGATTAATAGGAGCAGATGTACAGCACATAGTGCACTTATAGCAGCACTTAGATCTGGCTATAGAGTTATCCGAGTAGTACTCTAGAGTATCTAGAGCTTTGCTAAGTAGTTACTCTACTTATATAAATATAAAGGGGTAGATACCTAGTAATCCGTAGATACCTAAATAATATCTAGGTACTCTTATATGTAACTAGAATAATAGTTAATGTATACTAAAAGCTATTTTTAGTATAAAGCCTTATAATTTCTATTTAAGCTATCTTTTAGTCTAGAGTAGCCGCTTAGATCCGCTTTTCTAAGCTAAGTTTATTTATATTTTATAATATGTTTATATAGCTGTTTATACTCTATATAAGCATATTAAACGCATTAAAAATAAAGCTAAAATACTTAGATATCTAGGGTTTTTAGGTGAATACCTAAGTATATACCCTACCTGCAAAATTTTGCGTGGGCGGTACCTGTAGAGGCTATAACCGGGTATCCGTGGGTATACCATATACCCCTACCCATGGCCAGGTCTGGCCGCACTTTACTTCGTATAACCGTCGGACGAAAGCTAAAGGGGAAGACACATCGGCTTACCCGTGACATTCGCTGCCCCCGACTGTTGTTAGGATTTATGACTGTAGTGATGATTATATTATAGGTCGTTACGTGTCCAAAAGCTACTCCGCGGATACATAGTTTTATAGTGCCTGCTGACTAAGCAATCAAAATGTCCAACAACTGTGAGCAAGCGAGCGAGAAGGAAGGACCGAGTATTAGACCAAAATCTACCTCTGGGAGCGTGTTATAGCGCGACTATGAGGTCGTAGAGCTTACTCCTCAGGACAAGTAGACTCGTTCCACAGGTTGAATATAGATAACACCTCTTATAGGTAAATGGTCGTCACCTTCCTCAAAAACACTAGCAGGACTCGTCCAATATGTCCGCCCTCTTTACAAGAAGAATCTCCTGTGTCTGAAGCCTATGTATAAGTATAGGCTTGCCTGGGTCCTGTTTGCCTAACCTACAATATAAAAACATTCGCTTTCCGATACCCTTCCCTATTTATACACACGGGATTGAAAATATGCAGTCACTATCTTTCTCACGAAATAGCTGCTCGCAGTCGCTTTTTAGTGTTGTAATTTTCTTGCTTCTTTTTGTCCTGCCCACTCTAGCGGCTGAGTTTAACGCCAAAGATTTCTTCCTATACTTCGATGAAAGCTGCGACAAGTTGGAGGATACTATTAACGAAGCCGGGGATGACATGAATGCTCTGGTTCAGGCAGCCTTGGACTCTTTTAACTGGACACCGCTATCAGAAAAGACGTTTGCGGCTTATTGGGGTAAGATTACAGATAATCTGGCCCAGAATTCCGGCATTGTGAAAAAGGACTATGGGACTCTTAGCAAGAAAATGACTACAAAGACGTATTCGCTTTATTGCGATGCATCTGCCTTCTCATTTGTTACTACGCAACAGGAAGGCGAAGATAAGAGCAAGCCCTGGGATGATGGCAAAGGTCGTTGGTACACTGCCGCTGATCGACGCGGGGCAAACATAGGTGATCCCTATATCTTAGGGGATGAGCGCCCCGATTTCTGTACAACTACCGATAACAAAATCATTGCGGCCGCGTCTGTACCTGGCCAACCATACATTATACTCTGCCCAGCTGCTTTTACTACGGGTAGTCAGGTGAAGTATACATCTCTGTTGGACTTCAAGGATACAGTGCAGCCAGACGGTACAGATCTAGATGAAATGGAGTCTACTGGTGCAATTATGCTTCACGAGTTTACTCACGCCATTCTTCGCACCAATGCTCTGTCTTCACAAAAAGAGATCTATGGGCAGCTTTGGGGAAGATACTGGGCTATGAAAAACCCTGCTAAAGTCCGCAAGAATGCTGATACCTTCTCGATGTATGGGAAAGCTTGTTATCTTGAGCAAAACGCATGGGTGACGGGCAATGCGGAAGACAAGACCAACTATAATGTTGATGCTAGTAGTAGTGAGCGGCAGCCACGGAGCCGAATGGTGCGTCTCCACCGCCGCCGCGTACTCGACCGCCCCTTATATGCTCGAGGTCCTGGTAACTCAACCAATGCTACGGCTATTGGGACCGGAACAATATTGCAGTCTCTTACACCATCAGTATTCAACAATACAGCTGGTGCCTCCAGTACCGCCACGTCTTTTGAGACCCTACCAAGCATCTCGAGCACAGTTACCGGCTCTGGTTCCGCTGGGGTTGGGCCAAAAACATCAAGCTTCGATAATTCCACTTCTCTCACAAGCACAGCCCCGGGCTTGAAATCCTTTGGCAACGGAACAAGCACCGAGTCACCAAGATCCTCGAAGTTTTCAGAATCGATCTCCAATCCCACCGTGACTCCATTGAGTTATACTGGGTCATCACCCTCGCCGTCATCATCGTCCTCAGTAGCGATACTCGGAAGCGGTATCCTACCTTTCCCACTTACAACTAGCTCCTCATCCCCAATTCTCCCATTTACATGGAGTGGTTCTTGGAGTGATACAACGACCCCAACACCTGTGGACTTTACTTTTTTTAATATCCCGACGGCTGTAATGTCCGACCAGGCAGCAACATCCGAAGCTGTACTTCTCGGAGGCTTATTCTTTGCGCTCCAGGCCAACAGGAAACGACTCACAGACCCTAAGCTAAAATCACAATACCTAGATGATGTTAAACGCACAAAAGACGAAACTCAAGCATTATTCAATAACCTTAACATCAAGCCCGATATGCCAGACTGTTCAAAAGCAAAAAGGAAGGGAAAAAGGAACGCCTTGTCAGAAAGGCAACTAAGAGCCCTGCTTCGGGACCGGAGCATCATCGGCAGCATTGGCAGCGCCATCAAAGGTGCTATTAACGATGCCTCCAAGCTTGTCAGCTGCAGTTTAAGTGTAGTCAAGAATTTGGTCGACACGGTAGAGGGAGATACGCCAGATATCAATCTTGTGGAGAACTTGACCGACACTCTAGCAGAAATCGGTAAAGATCTAGGAGAAGAGGATGAACAGCAATCCTCCACGGAGAATTTATCATCTGGGATAACCACGAGGGAATCTTGGTCCTCGTCATCCTCTTCGTCCTCATGTACCGACAGCACGGTCATTCCAATGTGCACCGAAACGATTTCTTTCTCAACATCATTTATATCCGGTACAAGCGTTGCTACCGTGGGGACAATCACGCAAAATACTTGTGTAACGACTAATATTGCTGGATGTACCGGATCAGGAACAACTTCCATTACGACGGCCAGCAGCAGCTCCGACGGCGATAATGAAGGGGGTACTCTAGCGATCTTTTACTTCCCCACCGATGCTCCCGGCCAGACCTCCCTGCCCCCTGAGTCCATCTCGTGGCTTAACACCGCCTTTCTTGATAAGTACATAGAATCTGTCAGCTACAATGGTACAACCGCCGGACCCGCTACCCGCACCGCTCTTCGTAATACTGGGTCATCCTCTGGCGCCAAAAGTACCACCGCGGGGCCCTCAAGTTCCCCAACCGCTTCATTCCCGTCATCAACTAGTTCCATAATCACCCCATCCACATCATTAACAAGTACTTCAGCGGTCGCCCCACCTCCATCGTCAAAAATGACCCCTAAACCACCGCCACCATCTTCTTCTCCTCCCCTACCACCCTACCAAACCGGAGTATGCTCCATGCACATCACCGAAAAAGCGGATTCCGGTATTGCAACCGTCGAAATAACTGCTTCCATCAAAGACGGCGGCGGCAAATTCTTAGCATCGACCGGGACACAGGCCCCAAAATGGGGCGACAAAGCCGTTATTTATGGAAGCAGCACCAAGTTACCTTATGATGTGACTCTCACGTTCTTATTAAAGTCGAGCACGAAAAGAGCGCTACTATCTCTATGGCGACGAATTAACGGAGACCTCGCACCTCCCAGTCCACCACGTCCAAATTACTTCTATGAGAGCAGAATCATTAGTATTCAAGCGGGTGCTACTACCTTTGATACCACGCAGACGGACAAGACTAAGACGCCCTGGGTGAGTGTAGGGGGTTGGGATAATAGCATGTCTACGCCGGTATGTTTAATTTTGCTAAGAAGATGCCAATGCTGATATTGAAATCCAGGAGCGACAATTAGACGCGTATTGGAATTGTTAGGTTGGCTTACCGGTCTGAAAAGTTGTTTAATCCGGTGAGTTTTTGAACGTGGAAAATCACAACTCTATTATATACATGCATGAGAGAGGGGCAAGTTGAGCTGATAATAGACTCGTAGTATTTTTATTATATATGTTTTTGATACAGATATATTGACTTATAATATAGGAGTAGAGTATTTATTTAAGCTATTTACCCCTTTTCTACAGAAATTAAGCGAGATCCGTGAAAAAGTCCAAACGCCAGAATTTCTTGCTGGGCTAAAGGGGACCGACAAAGCCTTTGACTTACTATCGCAAACCCTAGGAGCGACTTTTCTGCATGAGGTAAGACCTACCCCTATTTCTCACCTTTTTACTAGTGATATTAGCGGCCGATCAAACTTACTAGGGATTTCATTGAACACTGACACTTGTTGACAGTTGACCTATACCAACATCGCTGGGAAGACAATAGCCAATAACGCTAGAGCTGGCTACTATTGGTGGAAATGTGTTGGAGACCTGCACGATGCGAATAATGCTAACTCGATCAACATTCTAGGCGTAGCTCTCAGCGTCTGGAAATTGGGGTTGTACGTCGATAACGACAGAACTGTAAAAAATCTCTAGACTAGGTATTGGATCAGATCCTATACTCAAAGTTTAATTGGCTAGATAAGGGTTGTATCTGCGTTAGTTGTGTTTGTCAGTAGATATCTCATTTCCCATTTTCCCATTTTCGACAGGACATAGATCTGGTCCAACGCAAGTGGAAAGCCGGAGGTCGCCTTGTTCAGTGCGTACGATATGGACGCCTGGCGTGTTGATGAGGTAGACGTAGAAAGCACGACGGATTGGAATTGGAACATTGAATAATATGCTTACAGTCTGAAGATTACAAGATTGAGGTTTTATAGTTGTGAGGTGCGACATTAAGCCGCGGAATTTGACGTTTAGATCAGATGGATGTGTTATGAAAGTCGAAAGAAGTTGGGAGAAATGAAGCGGGGAGCTTTGGTATATAAATCGGTATATAAATACACCTAGTTAGTATACAAAGTACGTTCTAAAGTATACATTTAGTCACTAATTTTATGTAAATTGTTGCCGGCGCTAGCGTCTACTTTTTATTTACTCTCCGCGTAACTCAGATCTGGATTACTTGCCTGCCTGCCATTCCAAAGTTATGGACAAAAGTTTCTTTGATTTTCGTAAGCCAGACGCCTCACTTTTCTCCCCACAACCCGTGTTGCCCTCATCGCCTCCTGGCTCCAGGGCGCGAATTGAAGGAACCCGTGCGTTAAAGCATCAAAATGATGCCACGTAACGTCAACACCGCCTGCTTTAGCTTGCTTCCATACTCCACGCCTACATCTCTGAGCGGATCGAAGCCGCAAGTGAAGTTGGCTGCTGGTGGGACACCTTTCAGGTAGTCGATAGGTTGCATTCCTGGTGAGACGTACCTGAAATATGGTCAGTATTCTTGGAGCGGAGTCAGGTATCAGGTTACTTAATTGTGAGCAGGTGGCGTCCCACGAGAAAGATAGTGGTGTGCAAATGAGAAGATACCATCGCCTATACCAATTAACTCTCTTCTCCAAGCTACCCCTAGAGAAATACCCACACTCTAAATACATGCCTGTATTGTTTTCCGTAGCGGCGTTCATATCAAGGGGGAGTCGAGCCTCAGGATAGAGCAGAATCTGAGCTTTCAAGGGTTTCTTTCCTTCGTCTCTCAGTCGCAAACTCACAGCCGCCGTCATGTTCCCACCTGCAGAATTACCACCACCCAAGACTTTGTTCATGTGTACACCTCTAGCCTTACCACCCTCACCATGCAGCCACTTAGCTACCGCAACGTACTCATCCAATTGAGTTGGAAATCGCCATTCTGGAGCAAGCCTATACTCTACAGCATACACCTGTACCCCCGACTCTTCGGCTACGATTCTGAGGCCATTTTCAAATTCATCGACAATTCCAACCGTATACCCACCGCCGTGAAAGTAGATCAGAGCTGCAGCATCACCAGACTTTCGCTTCTCTTCACCGGATTTTTGATAGAGGATGCGAATCGGGATGGTACCGTCAGGGCCCCGGATGGCGGTGAATTCTACCTCTTGGATGGGACCTTGTTGGGAGGTTGGAAGAGCATGGAATCCAAAGACTCTAGTATGGTGAGAGCGCTCGGCCGTGAAACAACCTTCCCATCCCAGATGCAGGTCTGGGTTTTTGGAGAAGAATACCTCGAGTTCAGGGTCGAGAGTACTTCTCGAGCCAACAGTAGGAAGATCGGATGAAGACATCATGGATTGATCGACCGAATGATACAGACTTCTGAGTAATGAATGGATGCAAGGAAATACTTTGGATATATCCAAACAAGAATGCACTCGTATATTTTCAAAGTCAGAGGGAGGATTTTGCTACTCATGACGTCACCTCTGAAGTCTTGCCGGCAAGACTCAATGGTTTATATTCAGACCATAACTATCTCGGATATGAAATGGAATTCGGAGGTAGTTTTAGATTAAAGGCCCCTCGGGTAAATCATTGTTATACATTCGCTCGCGGGGGCTAGTTTTTGTGTGGGCAGAACGGTTTTATTCCTAGTAAAACAAAAGCGGAGTGATATTAATTTGGGTTTGTACACTTTTACAATGAGCCGTCTTGCGTCAGAATCGTGACGTAATGCTATTAAGGTATAGAGGCATCCTTATAGGAGGTATTTCTAAAATTGAGTTCTTCCTTTTAGCATCGATCTGAATAACGACACATGAGAATAGTTTCAATCCACTGGTCAGAGTTCCAGGATTACGGTCCAAGATGACAGGAATATCAGATGCCGCTGGCTATGTAGCTGGGGCTACACAACGAGCTTTTTCATCAACACCTCCCACAGATGCCTATCTACCATGGGATAGTCCAAGTGTAGAGGAGAAGGTGCCAGACGAGGAGAAAAAGACGGCTGAGATCCAAGCTACCATGGAACGTATGCAAAAGCACAATTTTGATAAGCATAGGAAGGCATTCCGTGCAACCCATGTCAAAACACAAGGAATTGTAAAAGGAAAGTAAGTACCCTTGCCCCAGGAGGAGATTATCCCATGAAGGCTTTTCCTGGGACGCACTCGGTACTTCCACTGTATTCAAATATCAAAAAGAGTAATGCTTACTCAATAATCCGAAGGTTGAAAGTTCTGGATAACCTCCCATCGCATTTGCAGCAAGGAATCTTTTCCACTCCGGGCAAGGCATACGATGTCGTTGCCCGGTATGCCAACGAGCCATATCTATTGCAGGACGACCACGACCCCGGTCCGCGCGGACTTGCGATGAAGGTATTCGGCGTGGAAGGCGAACGCCTTGAAGACGTCCCAGAAAGTGTCACTACCCAGGACTTCTTCTTCAACAATGCACCGATGCTCGAATTGACCGATGTGGGGACTACACTCGACATCATGCGGCTCCGCGAAAAGCACTTTGACAACCCAAGCGCTCTAGGCGCAGCCTTGAAACTACGAACTGATATAATCAAACAGCATGCGCCATATACGCTACCGAACACCAATATCATTAGTCACAGCCTATTTACGCAATCAGCGTTCAGATTTGGGCAGTGGTATGGACATATGGGGCTGTTTCCAGTATTGGAGGAGCAAACAAAACATGATGAGAAGGTTGAGAAGAGCGATCCATATGGAGTTCTTGGAGATCAGTTGTTTGAATATTTCAAGGGTGGGGAAGCAAAATATGAGTTCAGAGTATGTACAAGTCCAAAGCGACTCTTACGCCTTTGGATGGATTCTAATCTTCTTCAGATCCAACTCGGCACCTCACCCCTCCACCACCCGACTGAAGATGCGTCCATTGTTTGGTCCGAAGAATCAGCACCATATCAGACTATTGCCGAAATTACTTTCCCCCGTCAAAACTCCTTCGATCATAAAAGACGTGTCTTTTGGGAAGACGAGATGTAAGTCGGATTTTTGCCTCTTTGAGGCTGTTTTGCGAGTATTGAAGACGAGTTCCTCCTAGAAGCATCTTCTCCATCCCCACCAATGCGAAGACAACCTCGAGGAGCAATGCTGACCCGGGTTCGTCAAGGTATCTATCACCATGGCGCGGCCTTGCTGCCCACCGACCTCTAGGCAGCGTCAATCGTCTTCGAAAGGGCGTTTATCAGCACAGCAAGGAGACAAGGGAAGGTATCAACGCAAAGGAGTCGTACGATGTCAGTAGCATTGACGAGATTCCTTGAATCGGATTCTCCTGTGTCATCCGAATGCGTGCAAAGATTTTGACAATTTACTCTTCTGTAGATTGACCACCAAGTTGTTGGAAATCCCGCCGGAAGGTCATGGTCCCAGCTATAGCATGTTGAACCCTTACATGCATCACCTTGTTTAAATTTCAAACAGGCGTGTCTTCCATCGCGGCTTTCATACTTATTGTAAGGGGAGGGGAATTGCAGTGAGCTTCTCGCATCCACTTGGTTGGCGTTTAGCGGAGATGTTCTCCATTGGTTGGCGTGATATTTAACTTACGAACCCTGAATACCTATATACGTTAGGCAGTTGTTATTAGAATTACATAGAATAATATAGGAAATAGATTAAGGGCCCGTTTGGCAAGTTCCAAATACTGAGTATCTGTAATATCTAGTAGCCAGTATCTCAGTATTTGGTAATAAATCGTTTGGCGCGCTAGTATACAGATATTACAAATACTGCAGTATCTATAATATCTGTATACCAGTATCTCTTCCCATAGTAATCTCAGTATTTGGTTATAGTACCTCCCGAGGACATTTACGGCCCCTAATATATGCTTTCCAGTATCTGTATCGACTTTTAAGCCTACTTTTAAGGTTCTACCTCTATAGGCTTCTATACCCTATAACTATAGGCTA
>QGMG01001065.1:0-12856 GCA_007825325.1 Lachnellula cervina
CCACTCAACGCAACACGTCCCTCCACAGCCCAACCAAAAATACATCAGCAAAAACTTCGCCGCGCTACACTACCCATTACCTAACCCCAATCCCCCTCTAAAAATCTGGGGCGCACTCCCTCTACCAAAGCCCGATCTCAGCCAGCTACTCAGCCCGATGAAAAACCCCGCGCATACAGCATGGCAGTTCTTGACACAGCGCGCAGATTCGGCTGCTTATGCGGGGCGGCAGGGCGAGAGGGCGCCGCCCGGGACTTTTACGTCCAGGGAGTGGGACGAGATGGGGGACATCATTTCGTTGGAGATGACGCAGCAAGAAGTTCGTATGCTCCTCATGCTACCCAGCCTTCTCGCTTTCTCCTTTCGGGAGCTTTTCTTTTGCTTTGCTAACTAGTCTACAAGGTCAACGAAGCTTACCACCAAGTCCTCGCTGCTGGCCTACACACCTACGACGAAATGTTCCGCTGGAACCTCCTGGAGATCCAGCACGGGCCCGAATGCGAATACTGCAAGGAGCACAAGCCACCTTATGCCATGGATCCCCCGGACCTGACGTGGATGACGCGGGTGGAGATTAATGTTGATGGGGAGGAGGATTGGACGGAGCAGTTTGTGGATTGGGAGGGTGGTGAGTGTGGTGTGGGGGTGGATGAGGGAGACGAGCTGGATGTTGATGAGCTTATGGAGGGGGTTTGAGAGCCGTGGGGATGGGTGTGGGTGTGGGAGGTGGATTGTGGATTGTGGATTGTGCATAGTGGGAGGACTGAGGGGTGAGGGGTGTGTTTGGGAAACGTTGATTTTGCATGATACCCGGTTTGATTGAGGCGTTTATAGAGTAGATTGAGCGATTTGAAATAGGACGGCATGCGATGATTCAGATAACTGTCTTCTTGTGCTTTACGAGGTGCTAAAAGCGAGACAGCGTTGAAAGTGAAGGTTGGATGGCCCAATGAAAGAAATAGGGGTTAAGCGAAATCATGTGACTGCTGCATTGATGAGAATATTTCAGTCATATCTTTTCTTAGCTGCTGGGAGGTAAGAGGGCCTTTTCTGAATATACATCATCAGGGCCTAAAATTAATAACGGAAGAAAACTAGTTAGATGGCGTTGTATCGGGAGAGCATGATAACTTTGGACGCGGCATTAACATTGAGCATCCTATCTATCCATTGTCTTCGTCGAAGGAGTCTTATTGAAGCCGCTATTATACACAATACATCCTTATACCGGTATCAAGTATTTACTGGACTTGCGGTATTCCTCCGAAAGATATCGTCCAAGTTTGCTTTGTCCTAGCCGGAGCTGAAGAATTCCCGCTGGCCGAGAACGGGTTGACGGTATGCAGACAAAGAGCATGTAAGGACATACCTCATGTGGCCGTCTGTCATGAATACTCTGTATTGGAAGCTCGCATTTCGGTTTCCTATATACGTTCCTCAGATATGAGTTCCCAGATCCTGAGTGTTGAAATTGATGTGGCGGATGGGGGCGGGTTATTTTCCATGTAGCTGGGAGTTCGCATGCACCAAGGAGATGGGATGATCAACTGACGGGCACTGGACATCCATCCGGACAAGAGTTTTTGAAGATATTGGTGGTTGGCGGACTTTTCTAGATAGCATGTCTACTTTCTGCTGGTAAATTCATTGATAGGGCTTTAAACTAGATAGCTCTTCAATGAAGCATTCCACAATGCGTCCCTTCCTCTCTGCCCCTCTACGGAAATACAGAATTTCAAATAGACTAGTTCAGAGCTAAAATCTTGCCTTGCTCGCTTCATCTGGCGGCTTGAGCTCTTGGGAGAATTTCGAGGTCTTGTTCATAAGAAGCGAATCACCCAATCAAGGGTGGACACCTGGTGCAGATTTCCCTTCACAGTGCTTTATTCAAAGGCTCTCCTTTTTCAACCCTTCTTCTCCAATCTACTCTTAGCAAACTTCTCATGCCACTTGTTGAATTTGGGAGGTGCTTTCGCTTCTGCTTCCTGCACAATTAACTCGATTGTATCTTCGATCTTAGAGATGGTTGTAATTGACGGTACTGGGATAAAAGTCGCAGCATCGTCCGCTTCGGTTGGGAATGTAGTCGAAGGCTGCAGTATCATAATAGGATTCGACGTGTTCTTCTGCCGCATCTGGTACTTCTTGTCCCCGGAGCAGAGAATGGCGTACCCGGGGGTAGTGGCAGTCGCAGGGGAGGAATTTATGGTGATTCTGTGCCGCAGTCAGCTCCGAGGCAGAGGAAGAGCGGAATGGGGTCAAACGCTGGAGGGTTGTCCGACTCGAGGAGAGCTAGAAGCTCCGGTGGAAGTTCCAGAAGCTTGAAGGCTTGCTGGTTGTGGTTCGCAGAGAAAGGGATATCGACATCGTACTGGGTTGACATGTTGGATGATGAGGATCGCAGTCCCTGCAAAATGTTTGCTTGCGGTAGACGAAGTACTTTGTAGGGATGTGATTTCCTGTATTCCTTGATTTCTTGAAGGTGGGCGGGGTTGTGTTGTTTCGTCTGGCAAGTTTGGCGGCGCGGGGTTGACAGAGTTCTTGTGTTGACAAAAGCGGCGAACCAATCAACGCGTCCAATCGTGATGTCGAGAAAAAGCTCTCCGCAAATCTATACTTAGAGGCTGATATTGACAAGCTACGCTACCTTCAACCAGCTTCACCCCGGATCGTGCATAAAGTATTACAATAAGGTGTCTCCTCTAACCACTCAAAGGCCTTGGTCGTGCATCCGCATCTGCAGTACTGGAAAGTACAAACTCTTCAACAGAAAGACACCGTCTGGCCAAAGACGCGTCGCCTTGTTTTTGCTTCCCAAGCACACACGCCCAGGCCCAACCAGATGCTCTTAAGCAGAAACACCAATTCGTCAAACCACACTCACGCACAAAGATCTCTTCAGTCGCATCCATCGAGGAACCCTCGCTATGAGGGAGGCCCATTGACCGGCCTGGACTAGCCATCTCCTAAACACCTACCCGTCAGCGCCAGCGTTGCCATGGTTCGAGTCACGGACGAGCTGATCTTGGCGCAAGACCAAGTCAGTCTCTATTACACCACTGATCCCTCTCTGGGAAATCTGCCAGTCCTCATATTCCATGGCCCTTCGACGACGAGCAATTCCACCCTCAACAGCTCTCGAATCCAAGTCCATGTCTTCTCTGCAGCTGGATTTCAAAGCTACCCGCGCATCACCATCTCACCCAATTCGCCATTCTACCAATCTGTAAATCATCTACCGCGCGACAAACAGGGAGACGAAATATGTCGGGGTCTGGCATTTGGATTATTGAAATACTTCAAAGAGTTGCCAGAAGTAGTCAAGAGTGGCTTGATCCTTCAATCGGCGCATACTCGAAACAAGAGACCTGGTTCGGCTCCTACATTATTTGGCGAGCAGCATGCGGCGGATCTGGCAGGCTCGATGGTCAAGCTGGAAAACAAAGCAGATGTGATTCGAGATATAGAGTCAGCATTGCGGCCCCAGCATATCAACCATGTTGACATTGATCTCGTGCTGCCACCGGGCTCGATTGCAGACTTTCAAGAAGAAATAGCGGACGAAAATATGGACGATGATGACTTTCTAGATCCCACCTTGAAGCAATATGGCATTTATGCTCCACTCGTCAAACTTTTCGGCGAAGTGTCATTTCTTCCAACTTCAAAGCTGCGCCGGGCACCATCCAAACCCACGTCTCTTAACAGATCAAGAACTTTCATCAAGGATCAGAAGATGTCATTACGTCGAGAAATGGGGGAGTTTGTTGATACCGAAGAGCGATATGTCATCAAAATGCATGAGCTCGTCAATCATATAGCTGATGATTTCCGCGCGAAGGCGAAGAGTCGGGCATTTGGGAGCTTCAGTCCTTCTGAACAAGATCTGGCAAAGCTCTTTCCTCGATGCTTAGATAGGATCTTGCAAGTGAACTCGTCTTTCCTTGCAGACATTAAGAAGGTTATGGATGCTACGGAAGAGGAAGCAATGGGTGATTTAGAAACCCCTACTATTAGTTCGACCGGATCTCGACATGGTGCATCTGGACGTTTGAAAGATCCCACTGGAGCCCTTGCATTTGCCAAAGTACTTCTGGAATGGTTTCCTCAATTTGCAGACTGTTACCAAGAATACATCAATGCCAGTCAAGACTTTCCACAGCTCATTTCCTCGTTCACCAAGCAACAATCAAGTTTCTCCCAAAGAGTCCAGCAGACTGGAGAGCAACGCCTTCGATCTGCTGTCATTGAGCCTGTCCAGCGACTGCCACGTTACAGCCTCTTCATTGACAATATAGTCAACTGCCTTCCGGTATTTCACCCCGCTCTACAGCCTATGCTCAAAGCAAGAGATGTCATAACCTCAATTTGTTCTCTGGACCCACCTGCAACAGACAAATCTCAGGTTGTAAATCGGTTACGAAATATAATCGATTCTTGGCCTACGGCTTTACATCCCCAAGGTCGACTGATTACAGCAGTGGATGTTCTTGAGCTCCCAGCTCCATTTCATGCGGATCCATCAAATGTCTCCGCAAATGCTAGAGAAGGAATGCTCCTTCTTTTTGCAGATTGTGTCGTTTTGCTCAAGAAGGTTAGAGAATGCAATTTGTCGGCTAGAGGCGTCATGGCGGAAATTGACAAACCCTCGGCAGCTTCCATGATGGCATCTGTTACAGCTGCTGCAGGAGGAGAAAAGCACATATACGAGCTGACATTCAGCGGCTGGCATTTCTTGGGTGATGTCCGTTTCACAATGTCTAACGATGGACGCAGTATCTGGATGACCTCGCTACGCGAATTGAAGGATCCTTTGACTGGCAGAGAACGCACTTCTCCAGCCCCTACTATCCGCAACTTTACTCTCAATACTGGATATGAGGGTAAAGCGCTGAGGTTGACCGAGGAGATTACCCGAGCTAGGCTAGAAGGAAGATTCCCTGAAAGTGAAAGAGAGACAGACAAATGGTGTCTAAGGTCAACGAAGCTGCATGCTGCTGAGATATCTTTTCACACTGCAATCTTCGAAGAAGGAATTGACAAGTTAGTTGAGGGCAGAAAGGAACCAGCTCCTATTCGGATCGTGATTGATCATGAAAAGGGTACGAAAGGAGCACCTGTCGGTCACTACGGGGTCGAAATTGTCGCCAACGTAGCGGTCCTTGGGGGTGGACTGAAATATCGGCTCGAGGTAGACGGACTTCACGACAGGGTTTTTGTAGACGAAGTGGTCACAGAGCATTTTCTGCCCACCTTTGCAAAGAGAAGTAATTGCACATCACTCAAAAGAATAGAAAGATACTGACAAATTGCGCAGCTGTTGACTTGCTTCGATCCCAATATAATCTGAGCAACCCCGCTCTGAGCGGATCATTCTCATCATTCCACTCTAAGATTCTCAAGTCGCTTTACGTAGTGGCTGAGGGTGACAAATTGAAGAGCGTGCGGTCACCATCACCTGTTAAGATGCTTTCGAGCTTTTTAAGTGGGGGCTTCAATAGCTCGGTCACGTCTTTCAAAGACTCTGGATCCTCCTACACAACTCCAAGCAAGCATTCACGAACTCCTGTTATGGCCAATATTCCCCCAATGCAAGCTCCACCAGTGTCGAGAACCGGTAGCCACAAATCCTCCCAATCGGTTGACTTTGACGGTAAAGGTAGCGTTAGGGCTACAGCTGATGAAACCCGACCTGACAATCCCCTCGTTCGCCTAGAGGAAACATTTACAGGCTATGTTGCTGCTCTACAGGTTCGCAAGGGAAATATTGTTGGGAGAGTACTTCGAAACCGAACAAATGCGGATGAGCTTGCCATCAATGCCATTTACAACACCTTCATTGAGAATCCTTTTGACAATAGAGCATCTTCGGAAGTCACTGTTGATGTTTTGTTTGTCGCTTTCGAAAAGTACTTGAGAATGGCTTGGAAGGACCAGATGGGTCAAGTCATGTCTCTGCAAACTTTGGATGCCTTGCAGGAAAGGTCATTAAATCAATACCCAGGAGATTTTGCCGACTATGTGAGAATGGTGTTCGGTGAGATGGCACCACAAAACCGACGAGCTTTTATCGCAATAATCAAGCTGCTAGCCGATCTGTTGGATGGTTGTGGCAATGACGGTGACAGAGGTGCCTTGACAGTTGCATTTGCAGAATTGTTGGTCACGGATGGAGAGCCTCACGACTACATCAACTTGTTGGATCGTATGGTGGAGGATGCTGATCGTCTATTTGAAGATATCGGCCCTGGTTCTATCACTGGCTTTGGCAGTAATTATGTATATGGTTCCATTTCTGGGGGCCGGTCTAACCACTCAGCAACTGCATCATTGACATCGAACACCTCTTCTTTCCGACGCAGATTTGCCGATACACTGCTCAGACAGAATAGTAAGACTGACGCCGATCGTCCCTCTGTCTGGAGAACATTAAGCAAGACGAATCGTCATGTCGCTACTGGGGAGCCTGTTCAACCTTCTAGCATTTCCAAGGGATCTCTAAATCGGTCGAGGTCGATCGAATCTCCAGGCAGGCGACCAGTCTCTCGCGATAGACCTGCTATCCACGGGTTGTTTGATGACAGGCCTTCAAGTTCTCAAGGAACACCAGGAAGACTGAGTACGATTGGGGCTTCGCCTCCGCCCGAGAAGATCGATTCTGTGAAGTCCCTCAAGAAGAGCAGAAGAAGCTCTTTGTCAGATCTCAAGGCTTTAATGGCAGCTGCAACATTAGGAAATATCTCACCCGCTTCACATCCCAAGGGGCTTCATTTCAACACTCCTCCGCGTACCCCTTCACCCACCAAGATCCCAGTGGCAGACAAGAAATCTCCATTGTTTCGCACTGGCTCTCCGAATCAGAAGGAAAATGTTCCACTCAACTCGAGAAATATTGGAAGTCTAACAGAGCGACCTCAGAATATCATGTCCCCGTCTGATGCTGTGGTGGTGAAAGATTTATGGACTGGCAAGGGGCATTCCAAGACTGTCTCACTTTCCTCCAACATTCCAACACTCAACGGCTCACCTCACGCGCGTGGTGCCCCAACATCACGTCCAACATCCAGTCCAGGAAAATCCTCACCTCAAAAGTTGCGATTACAAAGTCCTCAGAAGCTGCGAGAACGTCTTCAAAACGAAGCCAAAGCAATCAACGAGGCCGAAGCTTCTCTACAAAACGAACTCTCGAAAATCGGCGAAGAAATGGCTAAACTCAATGCCGGCTCCTCTGTTCGCTCTGAAGATATCGATAAACTCACCGCGACAGTCTCGAATCTCGAACTCAAAATCCCTGAAGTGGTTAGGGACTTGACGAGCAAGAATGATACGATTAAGCAAGATCTGGAGAAGAGCCTGCAAGCATCGGAATTCAAAGTCAAAGGCATGGACCAATTGTACAAGGAGAGTAGCGCAGAGAACGAATTATTGTACGAGAAATTCAATGGCGAGTTAGGGAAGATCGTTAAAGCATTGAGAGGGAAGGGAAAGGAAGATAAAGAGGAGTTGATTGTCAAAGTCAAGGAATATAGCGAGGATACAGCTAAGACAAAGAAAGAGAACGCGAGGCTGAGGAGGGAACTTTTGACTCTGAGGACGCTATTGAAGGCGAGTGAGTGAGGTACTATGGGATTTGTCTTTGTCTTTAGAGTATATGGGATGTATTTGCATGGATGGGCGAATTGTGCATACGGCGTTTGGTTCAAGGGGCGGATGGCCTGTACAATACCTTATATTCCACTGGGTTGGGATATTTGTATGTAATGAATGAATGATGAATGAAACATAATCTCTTTACGCGTCCTGTTTACTCGTACATGTCTAACATCATGCAAAGTTGATAACACATTCATGCCTTCGCCTGTCTCTCGGCACCCTCCTTTTCCATACCCTCGCATCCCGTCGCCTTGCCAGCCAATTCCTCGACTTTGCCACCGATACCACTTGCAGCTGGCTCGCTACTCTTGTTTTGGCTCGCGCTCTGTTTGATCACATCAGTCAGTCTTCTCCCGTTTTCTTCCTTCTGAACGTGTTTCTTCGGTCGGATGGGATCGAAGAGAGGAGAGGAGGGGGAAAGAGGGAAGCGACGAACGAACCTTCATCTCATCAATGCCAGCCTTTGCATCCTGCTTCCCGCTCTCCTGCCATTCCTTGTTACCAGTCACATTACCAATTGTCTCTTCGGCGTAGCCTTTTGCGTATTGAGCGTGTCCGGAGATTATAGACGGGTTGTTGTTGGATGCCATGTTGTTGTACAGTGTCTCTTGGTTGGAGATGTAGAGATTTGATTGAGGGTTTGTTGTAGTTTGTTATGGTTTAGTTAGAGAGGAAGATGAAGATGAAGATAGAGATGAAAATGAAGACTGTGCTGTGCTGTGCTGTGCTTTTGTAAAGGAGGAACATGGATGTACGTGTGGTGATGTCATGGAAACGCAAGGCTGGACGAGGCTGAATTCTGTGGGAAATAGTCTCGGCTCGGTCCACAAGTTGCCATTTCGGGGAATTCTGAACCACAGTATCTATACCGTAAGAAGGAGTTGCGATTTCCAGATGTCTATACGTTAACCTCTTCATCTTATTAGAACTGGTTCGCCTTGCCTAAAAGCACGATGAACTACTCGTAACCTTGATCTAGCTAGAAGCATATCTAATGCTATAGCGTGCTGAGCCAATCCTATAAAAGCTATCAAAAATCCCTTTGTGTGGCAGTAATGGATTTCTAAACATTGAATAATACGTAAAGGGTTTCCTTTGTATAAGTATTCTGTTCAAAATCTAGAGGTGTATCACGTCCTAAGCGATTATACATAGGGGCACATTTTAAGCGAGGATTTTGGGGTCAGTACCTACCCCTACACTTCTTTCTGCTCCCTATATGTGATACAGCGGAAAAGGAATACACTTTATTACTCGTCGAGAAGTCACCGAATCCTACGCTCAACATTCGTAGAGATTACCTCCCCACAACCCACGATGAAGGTACTTGGTACCTCAGTCCATTGGCTTGGTCCCCTTTCCACACCTCCATTTGCCTGGAAATACAGAAAATAACATGCGCAAATGATTAGGCAAGTTCCATCACCAACAGTGGAAATGTCTCACTTATGCAGTCCTAATTCCTCCATACCTGCATCCGAGAAAAAGAAAATATGACATTTGAAACGCCACCATCCTTTCATTGGCCTCTCTTCCAACTCATGCATCCTCAGCACGACACGTGGAAATAGAAAGATTCAAGAGCGGCGAAGATATAAGTTGAATTCAACATCTCTTGATTCCGCTTGCAGCTCATTCACTAGACCCGATTTTAAGGTCCATTAAAGTACCGTGAGGAGCAAAGAGTATAAAGAGTGGCTTAAAATCTTTTCTTGGCATGGACACTTTCTCGACCTGTCAGAACGCAAGGTTTCAGATTTATTAGAGTAACAAATCGAGCTTAAGGGGCAATCTACATTCCAAAAGGTCGTCGCCCTCCCCCGGCCCTTCCGCGCTCTCCATCTCATCAACCTCAACGCGCTCTGAAATCTCACCATCTCCAACTCGAAAATGCTGTCTGCTTCTCGCCGTCTGGCAATATCAAGCACGCGCACGAGTGCCGTTATATCTAGGAAGCTGCTCTCCCATAATGGCATTCTTCACAAAGCAATTCTTCACCGTCAAACACCCCTTACTCGAATCGAACTACCTGCCACCCTCACCCGACGTACCTCACTGCAACAAACGATGCGATTCTCTACTACTACTTTCAAACGGGAGCGGAATGGCTCAAGGTTCGATGAACACAAGATGGAGACTATGAAGAGGAGAACTACACAAATTTTACAAGAGATGGGTCTCAGCGAGAAGGAAGCGAAGAGGATGTTCTCTATTGCGCTCCCCTTGGCGATAATTATTCCTTGGGTCATAGTCATTGGAGTGGTTGTTGCTACTATATGGACTTCTATGTGGCTTCTGGGAATTGGAAAGACGAAGAAGGAAGTCAAGGTCGAGGCCCGGGACGGCGATGGAAGAGGAGATGACTGGGGATCTGAACAGTCTGGTCGCCATAGCGATACGTGGCGTGGAAGAAGCCAGGGGTGACAATGGACTTCATCTGGGATGGGTTCTTCAAGAGCACCCGAAGACATCTGTTAGTATTGCGAATACTTTGATATTCCTGAGTCCCGCTCTCTTCCCGTGTGCGATTTGTCTCATGGGGCGGGTTGTCTTCAAATCAAGTTGAAATAGCAGCTGAGAGCCAAAGATTTCGGCGAGCGTTGAATCCAGCTATATCACATTCTGAAGCCCTTTCCGCCCCCTCCTAACTTAGCATCGAGGGAACAGCTTGAAATAAACGCCGTGCCAGGCCCCAGAGTATTTTATCGCAAACTCCCCCTGTTCAGTCCCACAAATCCTGAGCATATTGTTCCCGTTTAGTCAGCACCGGAAAGGTCAATTATTGTGATCTCTTGTGACTTCCTTGCCCTTTCCTTAGATCAAATTTCTTCTTGTCGCGTTCGAGTTCGCGCTCGCGCTTCACAATCGGCCTACCCGCCCCTTTATTGCCTCGCTTTGGCTCCAGGATGTAACACTCAGCCTCACGTCTCTGGTCGGGATCAAGGTCGTCAAGGGAGGCAGACTCATAAACATGTCCTTGTTCTAGAGCACGATGAAGCTGTCTTGGTGGCGGAGTTCGTTCAATGATATGAAGTTGCCTGAGTGCCTCTATAAACATGTCAACAAGCTATTCGCAAGCCCGAGCACAACAACTGACCTCGGGAGCGGTACAAGAACTTAAAGATAGCACGTGGGTGGTCATGGCTATCCATAGGTAGCTAATCTTGAGGCTCTCTCGGCTCCTTTGGCCCAAGACTATGCAGAAAATCAGTAACTCAAATTTTTATGACGATGAGGATTAGGTAGGGTTACTTAAATCACACCATGAGACTTCGCATTTCCCTTTAGCGCTTTCGCGTGGACTTCGAATGGAGGAGCCATATTGGTGCTGTAGGAATCATAGCCAATAAAGATAGACTCGGTCTTTCGAATAATCCGAACGGTAATTTCGCCAATCTTAGCCATGAGCTTTGTTTCATTTTGGATAGTGGCGACGTCCTTATCACTTGCGGCTGTAGATCAAATTAGCACACGTTCTGTAACTCATTATTATATTTGGATGCATAGGGTGGTATCGCATACTTACAAGCGGCAATCGCAGAGAAGGTGAATGGTTTCAAAAAAACGGTGCCAGATAATAGATCTCTTTCATGATCGCCCTCATAGTCGCGGCTCCATGAATCAGAGGCAGATTTCTCGAGGTTGGACGCAAAGCAAAGTTGTGTAGGAAATTGGACGCCGTCTATAAGAACCTTGAACCCTAGAGCTGGACAATCAGGCTGATATTGGGGTCCAACTGCAAGTTTGATGCTGAAGCGAAACAACTTCCAAGTATCTCGAGACTGTTATCGACCCCCGATTGCCAACCTCCCCGGGAGGAATATCGTCTGTGTATTCAACCAATAGGGCATCTTTGACGCAGATAGAGACCGTAACTCCGGGGAGGAGAGGGTGGATGGCCATCGTGACAGAACCGCAGTTGGTTTGAGAGGCTGGAAGGGGGAGAAGGATCACTCTGTAGCAAGTGCTTTCGTCGTAGTTAGGGTGAATTGAATAGACCTCCCAAGCTCAAGTTTCAGCGCACTATGTGCAACACACTTCCAAAGCGAGGGTGTGAAATCGATCCTCTAGGGGTGCTTGAGTGCTTGAAATATAGGTAGTGGGGTTGTTGGCGAGGCGAGGCGAGGTTGAAAGTTGACGCGAGGGTAGGCGACACATAAAGGGGGAAAAAGGGGGGTTTACCTAACGCTCCACTCCACACTAGTCACCCCACCTAACTACTTGGTGACACTTTCTTCAACCCAGCTAGCACACAAAGAGACCGCGATTGTGATCCGATTAAAACAACAAATAGCACGTGTAGTAAGAGCTACGTACGCAATAGGAGGAAGGAGAAGGTCCAAAAAGGAAAAAAAAACATACAACAGCAGGTATTCGCTGGTGGTCACCCACCCAACTACTAATCTGCCGATCTGAGGCTTGTGTATGGCAGAGCGGACGGGATGCCCAATTCTCCTCAGTCTATGGTCGTATGTGACAGTATAGTTTGGTATTGAAATATATATATCAATCAGTTTTGCTGCTGCTTCATCAGGAGTCCGCTCCGCTAATAGCATTCGGGAAGCTGCTGCTTCTCTCACGTGCCGGCTTCTTAGTAACCACGGGGGCCCGACTAATTAGCGCGCGCGGGCTAGGCCAGAGTAGGCAAGGTTGTATGCAAGCTAGACTAAAGTAGTTAAGGCGCGTTTTAAGAGTAGGTCAGGCGCCGTGGTTCCTGCGAAGCCTCTGAGACAATATAGGAGATGGCTTAGTGTAGAATGCACTAATTCAAACTTCACTTTTTAAACACTTCGCGATTACATTTCACCTACTAATCGCAACACCTTCTTAGCTAGCATAAAAGATAGATACGCTTCTTTTTTATACCTTCTCTTATTTTTATAATACTCCCTCTTCTATTAGTATACAAAGTATATTATTGCGCGTAGTCACTTTGTCGCAAGAATTATAGAATTTTATATATGCTCGAATGCCTCTTCTAGAATTATAACTACGCTAGCCTAGCATAATATATAATAGTCCCTAAGGGTTAGATTTACTATTAGACCCTTAGACAAGTGTTTTTATAGTAATCTAATAAAAATTCATAGAATACTAACTAGAAACGAAATACTATAGCTTTTTTTCTTAATTTTTATACTAAATATGCTTCTTATTATATAACTACGCTAGCCTAGTATGCTAAGAAAAGTCCCTAAGGGCT